>VDFB02171470.1:0-14078 GCA_007258455.2 Sequoia sempervirens
AAACCCCCAAGGTTGGGTGTACCTTTCTCAAGGTGGTTTTGGTTGATGGTTTTGGAAAACTAGGATTTGTTTTCTCCTTCTACATCCTCTATATTATTCACGCCTTTTCATTTTGGAGGGGGGCTTGGAGAAGTGAAGTTTGCATACCTAGATGTTGTCGGAATTGCACCAGATTGTTGAAGACATATTTGTTGTAGGTGTTGCATGTAGGAATGAAGAGGAGCCCATGCACTTCAATCTTTTGTAATCTTTTGCATATTTCAAGACAATAAAAGTTGCAGATTTTCTCTTCCAATTTCAGTTCTTGTTATGTATTTGTTGCCTTCATTTGTTATGTTTTATGAGGTTTTATAATCATATTTGAAAGGGAGAGTCTCCCTTTTCATCACTCTTGATGTGAAGTCTTTTTATTCATGAACATCTACTTTTTGATAGTCTTTTATTGATGTGTATTCACCCTCACTTAGAGTTTTTATTGTTGAGACTATACTTTTGAATGAGTCATTTATTGATATGATTATTCTTTTGATTGAGGTCATTTATTGATAAGATTATACTTTGAGTAAAGTCGTTCCTTGTTGAAGGTTATACTTTTAGTTTGAGGTTATTTATTGATACTCTTGAAGGGAGCATTTAATGTTGAGAGAAACCATTGATTGGAGACTTTTATAGTTGGGATTGTACCTTTGGCACTAGAGTAATTCAATGATGTGATGTGATGCTATTTTATTTGGTTACTCAATAAGTAAGAGTTACTTGAATTTCTTAGTAGGAATGTTATAGTCATAGGTTGTTCCTGGGGTTAACGATTACCCAACAGAGGGAATTTCCTATTCATAGTTTATTATAAAAAAGATAGGTTGTTCCTAGGGTTAACGATTAGCCAACAGAGGGAATTTCCTATGCCTAGTATAGGAATGGTCATTAAAAAAATTGAGCTAGGACAGTGGGTGAATAGATGCCACTATTATATGAAACTTTGGCCAAAGTAGTGTAAGTAGCCACTGTTTACACTATCAGTTCACTGTCCAGTATAGACAATATTAGTTTGGGATTTTCATACTCGTAGCTGTAGCTATCGTATGATTAGGTTCTAGATTGTAGGGCACAACACTAAGCTCAGAAAGGCTATTTGTTATGAGTTTTTATCAACCAATCTCTTCGTCGAAGGGTAGGGCCATCTATCAGTTAGATAAATGTGTGGGGGACCACATTTGAGTTTGTGGTTGGTGGAAAAGCACTTGAGTAATGCTTCTCCTCATCAATTAGCGGCTAAGATTTGTAGGGGATTTCCTAGACCATTTGTTACTAGTGCTAATGAAGCTCAAAGGAGCTATGCATGTTTTCTTATATCCATTTCTATGGAAGTTGTAATGAATGAGACATTATCTTGAGATTTTATATATGTCATCGTTTTGGAAAGATTGTAATATTCAATTATAAATGCAAATGGAAAGTTTGGAATATGTGTTATTTCAGATGTGCATTTAGTCTTTGAATTACAAGAATTTTTTTATTGCTATGTGATGGCCTCGTGAAGTATTCACTTGTGGTTAAAACATTGGTATTTCTTTTGAGTAGAACAATAGGGTTGTTACAATATTTATCAAATTGAATGGAAATGGTTTATTGAATTTTTGTTTCAAATTATAAACTCTTTTTCCTTCAAAATTTCTTATTTGTTTGATCTATGGACTTGAATTTTATTCGTTGAGAGGGTATGGATTGAGAGTGAGTCCATTTTGATATTTGTTTGTTTAAATGTGCTTTATACATCATTTGATGAGCCTTATATCTTATTTAGGGTACTTCATTTTGGTAGTTGAGGTCTCAAAAAATAGAATTAATTGCACATAACCTAGAGTAGAAAGAATTATTTGTTAGTGTTATCTACTGAAATTGCACCCTTATCAAGTTGCAGAACTTGATACTTCAGAGAAACATGGGAACTTTTCCAGGTTGTGGGTCACCTAAAAATGGAAAAGAACCTCCGGAGAAGGCCGGCTTCCTATGCTAGTTGTATCACCTAAACTACTGATTTTGTAACTTGGTAAAGGGAGAAGATTACTAAAGCAAAACAAAAATGGTAGGAACTAATCCCTATGGTGATACACCGAACTGACAAGAGTAATGAGACACTTAGGTTACACTTGAATACTGATGATGGATATGGAACTGCACAACAAGTTTCTGTAGATTATGCATAAGTATTTCACTAATAGGTTTGACATGCACACACTTCTAAGAAGGAAAAACAATTTTTTCACAAATTAAAAGTTCATGTGCAATTCAGTAAAACACAATTTGTAACCTACATAATACTACTTTTGCAAAGAAAGGCATGCTGACATGAGACAAAGCTATAAGGAAATAGAAAAATTTCACAAAGTAGCTTGATCAATCACCTGAAAATGCACAATATTTTGCAATAACAAGAAGGAAAATTGAACCATCAATGGTAACCAAGGTAAATTCTATATATCATGCTCCAAATGAGTTACAAAAGTTTGCTAATCTGAGAAAGGACTGCAAAAGTCATAAACTTTTGAAAAGCATAAGAACTCCCTTTACAAAGAGGCAAAAAATGCCATATATACAACCAAAAACCCAAAGTGTCGGCCTCTGCCCTAAGGTTTACAAAAATGAGTCGGTTCCTGAACAAGTCGGCCCTCAGATCTTTTGGAATAAAGTTAATTGCATTCAATGTGCATCCCCCATGTCCATGTCGGTGAAGGATCACCCTCAGGAGTAGCCCTTAGATCTTTTGAAACCATCGCATTAACTTCTGGCCTCCATGTCCGACCTTGAGACTTCTTTGAAGAGCTGCTTTGAATGTTCTGAAATATGGTCATTAATGTCAATCCACTCTTGCTAGCCGACATCCCAGTTGTCATTGTGACTTGCGGCCTCTTCCCCTTCAGCTTTTTTCTTACTCTAGATCTTTCTGCAAGTTGACCCCCTTCGAGAAGTAGCATCAGGCACCCTCTGAATTGAATTCACATGTCCTGATCATCCATCGAACCAAAGTAGATCCATTTCGCTTATGCTCTGTTGATCTTCCTCACAAGAATAGTCAATCGATCCAACTGCCACTGGTTCACCTTTAGCTTCCTCTAATTGGTTGAACAGACACCACACAAGCTCTTCGGGCGGTCAAAAGTTCTTCAAACAGAATCGCATGTCGGTGAGACACTAGCCGTGTCTCCCCGATGCGATTATACTTCACAGCAACAATCGACATAGCTTAGAACTGTCGGTAAGAGGTCATACTGAGCTGCAAAAGTTATATCGACATCCAAAATTAGTTTCCGAGACTATCGCTATCGTTCAGACATCATAGCGAGTCCTTAAGAGTCGTATCAATATCCAAAACCATTGGCAAGACTATCGCTTTCGGCAAGAGGTCATACTGAAAGCACCTGACAGTAGATATATTTCCATTTAGACCATCAGCAAGAGTCTTGATGATGCTCAACACGAACACACCCATCGGCAAGACAAATAGGTCGGACAAAGGTCTCAGCGAGCCTCCATCAGTCACACCGAAGAGTTAAAACTATCGGCGAAACATCATGAGTCGGCAAGACATCATGGCGAATGAAAACCCCTCGGCTAGGAGTCTTATCGATATCCATATACCCTTTCGGTGAAACCACAACAAGTCGGGGAGACATCATAGCAATCGCGAATTATCCGGCCAGACCATCACCTTTGGCAAGACCTTACACCTAGCCACTATTCTTTCGGCGAGACTCCCCTTAATCGGTAGGAGGTCATAGCGAGCGAGACTTCCTTTCTCCGAGCTCAAACCATTTCGACAAGAGTCCATCCTGTCGACGAGACATCATACTGATGGCACCTCCTTTTGGTGAGACCACTAGCGGTCGGCAAGACATCTCCCCGAGCGCAAAACATTACCTCGAAGGCACAATCGTTTGGCGAGACTTCACCGAGTCGGCAAGACATTACACCGATACTAACTCCTTTCCCCAAGACCATTCCGTTTTGGCGAGACTCCCTCTAGTTGGCAGGACATCTCCCTGAGCTCAGAACATTACACCGAAGGCACCATTCTTTCGGTGAGACTTCGTTTGATCGGCAATACTTCATAGCAAACAAGGGTTCTTTTCCTCGATGATAATCCCTTTTCGACAAGACCTCCCGTGGTTGGCAAGAATTTTTAGCAAGGTCACAATCTTTTGGCGAGCTCAGACCATTTCGGGGAGACTCCACCCTATCGGTGAGATATTACCCCGAACTCATTCCGCTTCGGCGAGACCACCAGTAGTCGGCGAGACTTTTCCCCGAACTCAAAACCTTTCCCCGACGTCAACCTCTTTCGGCGAGACTCTAGCGAGTCGGCCAAACCTTACACCGAAGTCAAAACATTACACCGAAGGCACCATCCTTTGGCAAGACCTCACCCTGCCGGCCAGACGTTACACCAACGCTAACTCCTTTCCCCGAGACCATTCTGTTTCGGCAAGACTTCTATCAGTCGGAGAGACATCTCCCTGAAGCAAATCTTTTCGCCGAGACTTCCACCATTCGGCCAAACTTCTCCCCGACGGAGAGATATATAAAAACTCATGGCAACCGAAATATCTGGGCGCCCGGGGTATTTCAAATGAATATAGCACAATAGCCAGTCGGCAAGACATTCAACTGGTCTCAGCGACTTTCTTCTCTGAGGAGCTTTGTGCCAAATCTGATTGAGGCATACTTTCCAACAGACTTGCTTGTGAAATAGCATCAGATGAAGACCTTCCCAATGAAAATCGAACACCCGCACGCTGGGCTCAACCCTTATGGGAGCCACATTTAATCCATGTGCCGAATTTAAAACATAATTTTTCCCTGATTGAGCCTGCAGGTGAAAATCGGGGAACAGTTAGAAATCAAGATTTTTAACCATGACAAAATGAGAACATATATTGTTCATTAAAAAATTAATGCATGTTTGATTTAGAATCAAAAGTTGTACACTAATACATTTTTTAAATTGTTAAGAGTGTATTTAATTTGAAAGACTTAAGATGACATCGACAACTATGTTTTATGCATTTGGACAAAAGATTTGCATTAAAAACTATTTGGTGTGATGACAAAAATATAATATTTTAATATGTAATCTTTATCTCCAATAAATTATAGACTTATTGACTTATATCCACTGTAAAGTTAAAAATTGACCACTATTACTTATATTTTTAATAGAAAATAAATAATTTTATATATTAGATGAAATTAAATTACAACAATTATAAAATTATATTAAATATTTATTAATATTTTTATATTTAAATAATAATGAGAATATATCTGATTAAAAAATTCTAATATAATATATAAACAATATTAAACCTTTAGCGTGCACCTGCAAAACTCTCTGTGCGATAAATATAAAAACGACCATCCGCGTGATAAATTTTGTCCAGAGGAGTCTTTCCATCTTGAAGAGCGTACAAAATAGACAGGAACGACAATATAAAATGTTTGTACACCTCTATAACTTTATTTAAGCCTGCAAATTATGTACAATACTTCTGTCGATTTCTTCATAAAGAAAAACTTTAAAAGTCTGCAAAAAAATGTACATAATTTTGTCGATCTTGCCCATGTGTTTATCCTCCAAAAACAGGCACATTTATTAAATTATTGTAATACATTGAACTTTGATGCAAAACTTTTCTGGCAAAACCTGTTTGCTTCAATAATTTTATCGCAAATAGTGAACTTAAAAATAAATAAAGTATTAGGCTAAACATTGTTGACCCTTGGGAGAATGAAAGAGTAGATTCTAAAATTAAAATTGACATATGCTCAATTAAAAAGCTGTGCACTTCCGGAATTTTTAATGGTGTAGTACCTACAGCACAGTAAATGTTCAATGATGGCTACAGAAATAAATATGATCATTTCTATTGGTCGCCTAGAGTATGAATGAAAAGATTTTAATGACGTCCACGAGACTAAACAGCCTATGGGACCGAGACACTCAACAACTTAGTTTGTCTCCAGACTCTTCTCCAGATCAGATCTCCTGCTATTAATTTTGACTAGGAGGCTAGCCGTCTGATTTATCTTATCCTCCTCAAATAACTGCTGCATATTGCCCACATCTGAAATACTTGAGTACTGATTACGGATATTTTCGTACGCTGTGCATTCCATGACGAAGTGCCACTCCGTTTCCACCACTCCCTTATTACAAAATAAGCACGTTCTTTCTTCCCAAGTAAACAAAAGCAAAGGAAATAGCACAGCATGGTTCTCAGCAATCGTCAACTCTCATTTTCTTATTTTTCACCCAAAACCAAATTTAATAGCAGCGTTGCACAAGGCCTGCGATCTTATAAGAAGCTCAAATACTCTTCTTCTTCTTCGCTTATTTGCGTGCAATGCCACTGCTCTACGATTTCCTTTTCCAGCCAAGTGGCTATTCGTACAGGTAATTTATTTTTGTGTTGTCAAATTTGATGAAATCTGTGGTTGTTAAGATGAATTTCTAGATCACTGTTTTCATCATTATCTGGTAGTAATAACATTTTCTAATGTTCTGAGCAGATATTGAGGGTACTATTTTCCAACATTTGCAGACACTTGTATCGATTATCTTTTTCCTTTAGGACTATAATAACTACAGTTTAAATTGAGTAGTAGTAGAAGTTTAAAAAAATGCCTTCCAAAGGCAAGAAGATTGGAGCACTGCCTCATGAAATTTTATTGCCAACTGTAAACCCGTATCCAATCACATTCTTTTTTAAAAACAATCGTTTCCTCGTGATACTTCTAACAATGGATCTTCGGGGGAAAAAGGTAGTGGGACACTGAAAGACTTACAAAAGTTTGCAGTTAACAGTCCCTGAATTTTTATTAGTAGTCTTAATCTCGTATATATTCAATCAGACATTATCGTGATAACCCCTCACTTTACCGTAATCTTTAACTAAAATATTTGCCAATATCCCGCAGAAAATATAGGAATGCCCCCTTTTGGGATCATGAGGCACGCCCAGCTGTTTATCCAGGCTTCCCCGCCTAAACGTTGCTCTCTAAAGTATAGTGTTTTCAGATTCAACTGATTCTCTCAAAGTAAAGTGTTTTCAGATTCAACTGATTTAGTTAATTAAAAGATATAAATTTTTTTTTTTAATCTTTTTTTCTTCTATTTACTCATTTTATACAAATGAGATAGTATTTGATTTTGTTATCAAGTTTTTCTTCTTCAAAAAATATTTGTCTCTATATAAATCTTTTGTTGATGATCATAAGTGAGGTTAAATTTATTATCATAATATTTCCTCTTTTCTTTCTAATATCTTTTCCCACATAAACTTATAAAATTTATTGATAACAATTTTTTTAATATCTTTATTATTAAGAAGACATACATTTAAGTTATTAATTTACTTATCTATTTGATGTTTTATTTCATCTAAAACTTCATTTTCTTCCAATGATAACCTTCAACAACCTATTTACCTCTATTTATTTAATATTTTCAGACATACCATAACAATAACTTCAATAATAAGTACTGAAAAGCGTCACATCAAAGTATAAACTAGATGTTCTTTAAAATTGAGTGACATAAAACCCAATGGGCTGCTCTTGCTATGTACATTATCCATGTATAAATTAGCCAGCCAATTTGAATCTGCATCTTCTATTACTCATATTCCATATGCAAGCCCACTCTGCAAGCTGCAAATGCCCAACTCAACGTAATACTAAAAGCCATTTCAACTTAATCTAAAACACAGAAGTCAATTAAAAAATAAAACTATAAAATCATACATATGAGGTAAATTTCTAGTATTCTATTTTAAAAGGGCTTTTAAAAGAACTGTGTTGAATTTTTCTATCAAAATGTTTTGAATATATAGATAAAAAAAACATTGACAAATGATATGAAAATTGCTCAATTAACTCAATAATTTTTCCCATGTTAAAACAGAATATTCTTTCCTAATGTTCTAAAGCCCCATTAAGGAAGGCTAGAAAACTTACGAAAAATCCATTACTGAGGCTCCAAGTGCTGGAAAAAAGACCCAGTTCACAGCTGGCAATGAAAAATTAGGAACAGTTGTTGCTAATCTTTAGGGCCCCACAGCTTCTTAGCCTCCATAACCCACTTCATGTCTGAAGAAAAAGATAATTTCAGGCAAACATTTATTGGATACAGACTTGAGGCTGGCAATACAAATTTAGGGGCAGTTGCTGCAAATCTAGAGCCTCCCACTGATTCTTGTCCTTGAAAACACTTTTTATAAATAATAACTGCTCCTCAATTAAGTTGTAGATTATCTTTTATGGCAGTTTTAAGATTTCATCTAGTGCATGAGACGCCTGCGGGAAAGATAATGGCATGTATTCCCTTTCATGGACCCCTACCTAAGTTAATATTAGCTTTAGAAACTGTGAGGTTTTGGGCCATTTCTTAAGGCTGTGCAGGGGTAAGCTTGGATAACTTTGCCACATTCTTAAGATTTTGAAATTACTTCATGTTCTAATATGTTCATAAAAAGCTAAGGTGATTTTTAAGGTAGCTTCTCCACCAGCTCTAATTAGCACATAAGAACAATCCCCTGAACTTTTAAGCTTGAAGTTTTTATTCAACAGATGCTAATGAAAAATTCCTGATCGTGAATTGCTTTTGCTGGTAATTTGTAGTCTACAAAATTTAATTTATGATTAGTAAATGCTTATGCTAAGGGGAATAAATAGGAGAAGAAACCAAGTTCTTCCATGGAAATGTGGATGGCAATGCTGTACATCGAAGTGTGGTTCGGTTAGGCTTGCCCAGCAAAGGTCGAATGGCTGAAGAGACCTTGGCTTTGCTTAAGGTATGCAAGAAATTATACATGCTCATTTATTGTAAATATTACAAAATTTTCTAGAGGCTTGAATTCTTAATTGATTCTCTTTTTCAATCTCATATACTTAATTCTTATTTATCTCTTTCATTGAGCATTATTAAGATATCTTTGCTTTGATAACCATTGTATCATGAACAAATTTGCAAAACATGCTTAAGAACTTAGTTTGTAGACTAGTTAATATTCATCTTGTTTTAGAATTTCACTTCCTCGTCTCTTTTTCGGCATGAATATTAACTAGTCTGCAAACTAAGTTCTTAAGCATGTATATTAGGCATCTTGATATGTTTGAAACTTTGATGTACTTGGGTGATCCCCACCATGGTATGAATAGCTCTTGTAAAGAAATTTTTAGACAAGAACATTTATTTTGTTTAATTTCTTGACAGGATTGTGTTTAATTTCTTGACAGGATTGTCAGCTTGGAATTAGACAGGCCAATCCTCGACAATATGTTGCATATGTCCCTGGGGTAAGTATGTTTTTCAGACGAAATATCGTTGCCATATTAGACTTCTGAATTGAAGCTTTTAAACCAAATCTATGTAAGAGGCTAGGAAGTATTTAGAATAGTTAAGGAGTTTTTGTGGGAATTTGAATTATGGCACCATTTTATTTTGAATTGACATTTTCTGGCACGGAGCTTTTGCATAAGGAATGTATGTAGTTTAACTTGCACATGATTAATACTGATTTCATAATGAAACTTGAGTTTTACTTGGAAGGAGAGGTTTTTGGGAATAGTGAAATGGGCACTTCTATATGATTCTGTTTACCATGAATAGTCACTTGTAAGGAGTTTGAACTTAAAGCTGCTTTTTGGTAGATAAATCTAGATACTTATTACTGTTCGTGTAATCTTCTCATTTTTATAGGTGGGGGTAAATCGATATACATTGTTCTTTCACTTGCAGCAACGGCATGCATATCATATACGGAATGATGAATATCTTATCCTCTTGTATTCCTTTACTGCTTAAAACATTGACTCCAAAATAACTGGACATTTGATGAACCTGATCTGAATCGAAGGCGCAACCTTCTGACTTAGCATTCTCTGGTAGTTAAGGTGACATTTTTATGTTAATTGTGTTTAACTAAGTACAGTCACTACCAAGGGTTTTGACTTAAGGCTATTCTTTGTAAATAATTCCTTGAAATATTTGTGACATCATATTTTAACAGATAGAGATACACAGATTCGTTCAATGGTATGTGTATTACGTGTGGAATGGTGAATCAGTTATTTCAGTTTACTTTTGTATCTTTGCCATTCTCAACATTGTGTTAGGCTAGGAAATGGACTGCGAATGAATTTGAAAATGAAAGAGTGAAAGCCAATTCTCATTCACTTCAATGTGTGTTACAAAGTACTACATTTATTCCCTACACCTAGGATTATGTACAATAGTATTGCATCCTCCCTTTAATCTACAGGGGTTATTGTAAGACCAAGCATGGCTTTGAATTTTCAAAAATTTCTATTCCAATCACTCTGGTTAGAATGTCGGCTGGTTGTTATGTCAAATCAAATGATTTTTTTTGTTGATGTGTGTTGTGAAAGACTGGATTTTCTATCATTTTGATTATAGAAGTGTTGTCGACCATAAGAGGTGATGAAGAAACTCATTACACGTAAAAATATTCAAGAATCCTTTTGAGCCTTGAAATTTCTCTTGTTGCCTTTGAAGCTGTGACATATTCTACCTCCTTTGATGAGAGGGCTGACATTGACCGCTTCTTTGAATTCCAAGTGTTAATGTTATGGCAGCTTCGGGTTCATCCTTCCAGCCACGAGTGAAGACATAAATCAATATAGCCTATCGGCTATTTATTTATATGTGTCATTTAATGAGAATGGGCGCTTCTCTTGGCAACAATATAATTTCTCTTGGGCCGACCTTCCTTATAATTTGCATTTATTATTTGTAATTATATTACTTGTATCATGGCCGACCTTGTACATAAAGAGGTGCGATCTCTCTCACATTTGTATATATACAAGGTCACTTTCATCTATTCCACATTCATATCAAGTTCGATTTATTTCAGTCAAGTGCGAATTTCCTTAAGAGCAGGTTGCGAATCTATTCAAGGGCAGAATTAGAAGTGCAGATTATTATCAGTCATTGCATCTGTGTTAGGTGCTGAAGGATGGCCTTGTAATTGGCCTCATTGTAAAGAGATTTGTTGTTGCCATTTATATATATAAGAGTGATCTTTGTTGCTGGGTTTTTTCTCCCTCAAGAGGAGGGTTTTCCCAAGGTATCTGCTGTGTTATTGTGTCTGATTTGAATTTATTTCTGTGCATATAATCTGATCTTTAAAATTTTACATGGTATCAGAGCGGGTTTGAGAGGATCGTGATCAGATTATTCCTAATCAGCAATACCTAGTTGTTCATCTATCTACATTAGTCAAGATGGTGAACGGGTCAAAGATCGAGGATAGACTCGAGGGTGCATCTAACTTCACATCATGGAGGTTTAGGATCATGCTTACCTTGCGTGAAAATGACTTGGGTGAGTTTGTAGAGTCCAGCATTCCTGAACTTGAGGAGGAAGAAGCGAAGTTACAATGGGTGAAGAAAGATATTAAAGCAATGAAGATATTGGTTGATTCCGTCAAGGATCATATTGTGCCCATCGTCTCTAAGTTGAAGACAGCGAGAGACATGTTCAAAACATTGGAAGAGATGTACAAAATCAACAATACTAGTTGAGCGCTTGCACTGAAGCAACAACTTCATCATGTGAAGATGGCGAAAGGTGAAACAGTGATTGCATACTTTATGAGGATTGTAGATTTGAGAGATCAACTCGACAATAGGGCATATGGTTGATGACAAAGACCTGACCTGCTTGCTCTCAATGGTCTACCTTTGTCTTGGGAATCTTACATTCAGGGAATCAGTGCAAGATCGAAATTGCCTAAGTTTGATCGCCTAAGATTTGATTGCATTCAAGAAGAATCAAGGTTGGTGGCAAGAGGCGTTGGTCAAAGTTCAAAGAATGAAGACATTCATGTTCTCGCCTCCCATGCATCAAAGAAGAAAGGAAAAGATGGAAGGAAAGGATTCTTCAAGAGGAATCGGACAAGGGAAATGATGATGCACCTCCATTTAAGAAGAAGAGGGATATGTCCAAGATTCAATGTTTTAGGTGTGACAAGTTTGGGCACTTTGCCAAGTATTGTCCAACTAGACCTAAGCAACAGGTCACCGTTGCAGATGTTGATGATGCCTCTCCTCAAAAGGATTCAAGTGAATATTTGTTCTATTTGGCATTATCAAGCAGTGTACCTTCCGACTCCAACACTTGGATAATCGACAGTGGTGCTTCACGTCACATCACCGGCTTTAAGGAGCACTTATCAAGTTTGGTGGAAAAGGAGTCTTCTGAACAAGTCATCATTGGAGATGATGCTAGCTACTCCGTGAAAGGAATTGGGACCTCTACACTTCATTTGGATTCCGGCATATCACTTCAATTGGGTAATGTTCTTTATGTTCCTGGAATCAAGCACAATCTTATTTCTATATCAGCTTTGGAAGATAAAGGATATCAAGTTGCCTTCTCCAAAGGAAAAGTTCTAGTGTGGATGGAGAACTCTAGCTTCAAGGATGCTCAAGTAATTGGAGTTAGACATGAAAACCTTTACAAGGTTTGCACACGTTCTTTACAAGCTTTGGTTCATGACTCTTCAAGTCTTTGCAATCTTTGGCATCGGAGATTGGCTCACTTACACTTCCGAGCCTTACCTATCATGGAGAAGATGGTGACGGGCCTTCCTAAGTTCAACCAGGAGCACGAAGGTACTTGCAAGGGCTGCGCATTGGGTAAGAATATAAAAGCCCCTTTTCATAGTAGAGAAAATAGATCTAAGTGTATTTTAGACCTTATTCATTCTGATTTATGTGGACCTATGTCTGTTCCTTCTTCGAGTGGTTTCTTGTATTATGTTCTTTTCATTGATGATCACTCTAGGAAGACTTGGATTTATTTTTTGAAATCTAAAGAGTCTGAGGAAGTGTTGGATAGGTTTAAAGAGTTTAAAGCTTTGGTAGAAAATCTTTCTGGTAAAAGAATTAAGGTCCTCAGATCTGACAATGGTGGAGAATACACCTCTGGTAGTTTTCAGAATTTTTGTATTGATGCAGGGATTAAGAGGGAGTTTTGTGTTCCCTATAATCCTCAACAAAATGGTGCATTGCAAAAAGAAAGAATGTGACAATCGTGGAAGCAGCAAAGGCCATGATTCATGATCAAGATTTGCAAACCTTCCTGTGGGCAGAAGCTTCCAAGACAGCTGCATATGTTCAGAACATAAGTCCTCATAAGATCTTGGAAAATATGACCTTAAGAAGCCTTTACAGAAAGAAGCCCAAGTCGTACTACTCTGAGGATCTTTGGATGTCTTGTTCATATTCATGTTCCCAAGGAAAGAGAACCAAGTTGGAGCCTTCGCAAGAAGGGAATATTTAGGGGCTAGCGTTGAGACATCAAAAGCCTACATAATATACATTCTAGGACAGAAGTTGATCGAGATCAGTAGGGATGTTACATTCGAGGAAGATATTGCATTCAGGAGATCCAGGGGGATTCATAAGGAGATTGATAATGAAGAGTCTCCTCAGGATATGGAAGTTGACCATACTCCTGATATTTAGAGGGAGACTTCAGAACCAAAAGAAGATATTGATCCTGTTGAACCCTTGGAACCTACTGATGGGCCTACTGACATTGTTATTGGGAGAAAGAGACCTCTATGGGCCAAGCGTACTATGCAAGAAGCTGAAAGTTTTGCAGCTCCTAGAGGCACATTTAGAGAAAGCAAAATTCCACATAAGTTCTCTAGTTATGTTGCCTTGATGAGTCAGATTATAGAATCTAAACCTACCTGTGTTGAGGAAGCATCTTGTCATCGTGTTTGGAAAGATGCTATGACAGAGGAGTATCACCAATCCTTAAGAATGATGTTTGGGACATTGTTCCTAGACCGGTTGAAACTGCGGGTATCTTCTAAATGGCTATTCAAGATTAAGATGCCGCAGATGGAAGCATTGAGAAGTACAAGGCAAGATTTGTGGCTCGGTTTCTAAAGAGGGAGTTGATTATGAAGAAACATTTGCTCCCTTGCTCGCTACATCTCTCAAATGTAACCATCATTGCTATTGGGCTGTTGCATCTAGAGGAT
>VDFB02171471.1:0-11303 GCA_007258455.2 Sequoia sempervirens
TCCTCATTGATGAGATGATAAGGAAAATAAGGGACTACCAAATGCAACGAAGGTTCAAGTTTCCTTCCTTCCTTGCCCACATGTTTTTGCATCATAACCCTAATTTCTTTAAGAAATATGTGAAGTTGGCTATTTTTGATGAATCAGGAAAAAGAAGGCCAATTTCCATATGGACTCCTCTGCTCTCCTCTACTTATGACTATTATGCATTTTTGGATTATTTCTTGACTCTGATTTTGCAAGATTTGAAAGGGGAGGACGATATTGACTGGCTCACCAAGGAGCAGACTAAGTATATGCAGAACTTCACTCCCAAATGTGACTAGTTTCTTGAAGTGGAATTCACATTCATCTGGATGCATGGTTTCATTGGGGAACCATGTCACCTTCTGGAATGTGTCACAAATTGGGTGCTAGCCCTTGAAATTTTCTAGAAAGTATCCATTATTAACTACACCTTTTGTGAAGGACCGACCAAGAAGAAGGGATTCTTCATCTACTTGCTAAGCATTAAAATAGTGGTAATGTCCAAAAAGAAGACACGCTAGCTATTGAAAGATAAGATGGCTCATCTAGGTTTAGTGATGATTTGTGAAAAATGGAATTACAACCCTAAAAATGACTTGCCAAATGAATTTGTCAAGGTAACACACAACCCTTGGCCTTACTAGGAAAAGAGGTGGAACCTGCTGAAAGATCTAGATGATCTATTGGTCGATTTGATCCACATTCCTACAGATGATAGTAGGCCACCATCAAACAAGTTCTACTTTTTTGCAAATAAGTATGATGAGAAGCACAAAATGGGAGCCAGTCTTCGAAACAAGTTATCAAAAACAAAAAGATGGAGCGAGGAAATAGTCAAATATTTTTGTGTGTACCGCTAAGAGATCAAACAATCGGAGGCCCCTTATGGAAGCGTGGAGTTGGATGATCAATTTGATAAATTATGGAATGAGGCACACATGGATTCTAACATGAGCACTGACAAGGATGATGATGTTGGTGATGAGTCTGAAGCACATATAGGGAAGGGAAAGGAGAAAGAATTAGAAGTGTCGTCGGCCTCCACTCAGCAAAAGAGGAAGGCAATGGAGCAGCCTAGCCAGATTACTTCAAAGGTGTGGATGAATGTATCAAGAGCTTCATGGACACTCACCTAGACAGCAACAAGGACAAGAATGACTCAACAACAATCGAAAACCATAGAGGTGGAGGACTCCCCACCCATTAAATGGAAACATACAGAAGCAATTTCTAGGGAGAGTTCACAAGCACCCGTAGCAATCTAGGAGGTTGTGGCGAGCCACGAACCGTAATCATCTAGTTAGTAGATAGCATTTTCTCCCTCTTCTCTTACCTCACAATCTTTGGTGTCCCTTGTTATGTCTGCGGCACCCCTCACTACAAGTGTTGGCCCTTCCTTTTCCACTTCTACTGCAATGGTCGTAGGAGGTTTCTCCTAGTTCTCCCAAGTGAGTATGTTTATCTTAACACCTCTAAAGAACCATTACACCCTTCATTGCTGCTCAAACCCCTATTGCCTCTATTTCCTCAAGTACAACCACCATTGATACCCCTCTTGATACTACTATCTTGAGCACAACCCAGTTCACCTAGTACTTGGAGTCTGTGATGAGCCCACAATCACTACAACAAGTGATGAGTCCTCGTGCTATTTCAAAAATTGAGTTTTGGCATATCCCTCGATTCTCCCCACTTACAGTCGATCTTCCAAAGAAGAAAATGCCCCGAACCACTACCTTTACATTCCCTTTCGTCCTACCTCCTGATGCACCTTTTGTAGGTTGGCTAGTTCAGTTTCTAACCTAATTTATGGCATAGGGTGAAATTACAAAGGAAGTGTGTGCTCTCATAATATAGAAGTGAAAGGCCAAGGATGACAAGAAGCCAGTGGAGCCAAAGATGTATACTATTTACAATGAAGCTCATAAATCGATCCATTTCACAACCATGCATTTGAATGTCACCAAACTGCAAGGGGAGATGTAGCCCGATGATTACAACATGTTCGCCATGGGACTCGATCTGAGCATAGCCCAACCATAGGAAAAAGTTGAGCTCATGGAAGAAATGCAGCAAGTGGTGATGACCAACATCCTCAAGTCTAGTTGCTAACTAAAAAAGAAAGAAGAGGAGTTGAAGCTTGTGAAGGATAGGGTCAAGTTCTTATTGGCAAAGGAAAAAGTGATGGAAGCAGAAGTTGCATACTTATTGGAGAGAGCATAGACAATAGAGGTAGAGCAGAACAAACTCTAGGAGGAACTTGCAAAGTTTCCATCTATTGACCCCACCCTGGTCAACGTGTTGCAACAGAGGAAACAAGACTATCAAACAAGTTAGCTCTGGAGGAGCAAGTATTACAACAAAAGAGTGAGGAGTTTGAATGACAACATGCTCAATTTGAGCAACAAATGCAATAGAGGGATGCAAACTTTGGGGCCTGAAAGGCCCAATTGGAAAAGGAACTCCAAGAGATGAAGATTTCTCTTGAGAAAGAGTCAACAAACAAGATTCAGGCTAAGGAAAACTAGTCCAAATAATTGAGGAACATCCAAGAACAACTTGCATCTGCAAATAGGAGGGTTGTGGAACTTATAGAGGAGGTCAGCTCAAGAGATGCAGAGATTTCCCTTTTAAGGAGTGTTCCCCAAGCGCTTGCTACCCAACCAGACCTCATTCTAGTGGCCCAACAACTATATGTTTCATACTAGGAAAAGGTCAAAGCTTTCTTCTTGAAACTATAATTGTCTATCCAATTTGTGTCATAGGCAACAAGCTTGGGTAGGGAGGTTTGTAGGGAAATTGAGCAACTCCTGTAGTTTCTCGCAGAGAGGGTTCCTGAAGAAATTTTTTTTCTAAATAACTTGTACATGGTCTTGAATGAAAACTTATCAAGGGCAGGGATTGAGGATCAGAAGGCTGCTACGAAAATGGTGAACAAGTTCATCCATTGCCACTTGGCTACTCTCCATGCTAATGCATGCATAACCACTTTGACCTAGACTATGGATAGCATGTGGGAAAATTTCTCTCAGCTAACTAAGATGGGCCTACCCTCCCCATTTCTTGCAAATGAGTCAGTGGCTACCGCAGAGCAAACTACGAAGAGGATTGAAGAGAAGTAGCTAGACACATCCGCTTTCCAGAGTTTCAGCCAACCCCCTACCACTACAAATATTGAAGGTGTCACTCATTCAATTATGTGGCTACTCTTCCAACTTGAGTTTAGAGCTGATTTACCTATGGCACTACCTTACAAAGAAATGCTTGATCTAAGAAAAGTGCAAGAGAATTTACATGACATATCGATCCCATCTAAGGCTAACTAGCTGCCTTTGTAGGCTACTCTCTCTAAACTCTAACTCTATCGCCTAATGGATGGGACTCTAGTCTACAAGCCAAAGAAAATTTTGGGTTCCTCATTCCACACACAAAATGTCCCTAGTAATCGCCAAAATCTATGAATATAAAATTCCTCAAGCTCCCTTTGGGTGGTTTTGTTTCTGCTAAGTACCGGCCCACACCTAAGATGTTCAAAATGATGCCCTTCACTTCTCAATCGGGCCTCTTTTTGATATCCTCTATCGGCTGCCACCATGTGTCCACCAAGTGCTCTTAACAACAATTGCTTCCTTTTCTCTCCTACTGGCTCCCCCCACGCTTCCACATGTCATCACCGTGGGATCTTCAAGGATGCTTCCCTTCACTTTTTAATCGGGCCCCATCCACGTGCCACATAGTTTTCGTCCACATACACTTTTTGGTAGGTCCCACAGTCGGCACCGATAGTAAAGAATGTTTCCATGTGTCTTCCCATCACAAACTTTCATTGCAAAAAGGGACAAATGAACCGTGGGCTGAGACCTTCCACCATGCATCTCTTCAGCGGGGACTTCATTGAAAGGAAGGCGAGAGCGAGTTGTGTGCCCCACCAAGCTGTCGCATGCCTTAACTGCCTTCATAGGTGAATGACACTTGTCTACGCAGGGTTTTTCTAGGACCACTACCATCATTCGTAGGGGATGCATCTAGCTAGGGAACAACTACATTCTATGGCTTGAATCTTTTCTATTACAATGACCAAGGGGAATCATTGTTGCATCCATAATTGCTCAAGATACATAATATTTTCTATTACTGGCCCTCCAAGTGATGGGATTGTTGGCTATATATACTACTTATTCCTTTGGAAAATGAGTTTGGAAGAGAGAAAAATTGGGGAAAGACACTAGGCCTTTAATATTATTTTTAGATTATTGTATGAGACTCTTAGACTATGCCATTGTTCAGCCTTTCTTTTTTTCTTAAGCTATTTGATAGAACATTAATACTATGTCATTATTGTCCTAAATTGTTCATTTACAAGAAATTCTATGATTTTAATACAAATTTTTGGTTTAGATCATGTCTTTGACTCCTCTTTTTAGTGAATGTGTGTAAAAATCATTTTATGTCATTAGATGAATTGTTTAGATCTTTATCTTTGATTTTTGTTATTCTGGAACATAGCAGATTGTTGATCAGGCCCTTAAATTGAATCCCAAATGATAGATTTATTGTGACTATGTCTACTCCTTGGCACATCGCCTTAGTTAGATTTTCATTGTTTATATTTGCTTCCTTTTCCCATTCCAAACCCCCATTACGGAAGAAGTCAACTTCTTAAAAAATCCAGAGGTCACTTAGTTTAGTGCAATTGGTCCCTCGTTAACTGAGTTTCCCATAAAGGTTGTTATCTTGCTAATTTTTGGCATCAACATGAACATTAGGAGAGATCATAAGACATATTGTAGACTTTCAAAAAAATCTATCCACTATTAGTCATGCTTCTAATCCTGATTTTAATATATCATTATGAAATCAACTTTGTTGACAGTAATAATGCATTATATGAACATCAACAATTCTTCTTCGATAAGGAATGACATACAAACATGAACTTCATCACTTCTTTGATAAGGAATGACATCCAACCATGAAATTCATCACTTCTTCTTTGATAAGGCATGACATCAACCATGAACTTCATCAACTCTTCTTTAGATAAGGAATGACATCCAACAATGAACTAGGCTTAATATAATAATGATAACCAGTGCCAAGGACTAACTGGGTCATCTTCCAATAATCAATGTTGACACAAATGACACTCACATATAGTAATCATTGACATGAGATACAATCAACAAACAATGTTGACACCAAAGATAGAAACTACCAACAATCTCCTTAGTGTTAAAATCAATGACAACCATTTGTGTTGACATCAATGACAATAACTACCAACAAAGGTAGTTTAGGAGGTTTGTTAAATGACTAGTATTCTACATTTATTTTCCATGATGTTGAATCAATAATGCATTTTCTTCTAATGTCTATAGTGGAATAAGACATTGACTAATATACATGAGAATTCAAAGAGGAATACATTTATGGTTTAATCAAAATAATAGAGATGTATGACATGAATAATTAAAACTATATTGTTCATTTAAAAAATCAAGGACTTGTCAGAGATATCCTATTAAGATTTTGGTAATACCTAATATGTAATGGATTGTCCTTGACCATTTGAAAAGTGTGTCCTTAGGTCCCTTCATTATCTTCTAAAAAATGGTTCCAACTTGTGATGGATATACAACCTCTCCATGTAATGTAAATTCATTATCACCATCAAGAAAGTAACAAACATAATTGAATGATCATTTAGGATCAAATTACTCATTGTACCTACACAAACATATTTCTCATTATTATTAATACTTCAAATTGATGTAAACTTTCAAGTGATATTTTGATATTAATGGGATAAGCCTCTAGTTTATAATTGCATAATAAACAAAATGTATGGTTTAGCTTTGAGTGTTGATTGTATTATTATGAATATTTTTGGTATGGATCCCCATTTCTCATTATGGGTGGTTCAAAATGTATACTTTCTTCAATTTAAGAGAAAGAGAGAAAACCACAAATCTACATATGATTGATTGAAAACAAATATGTATCACATAATAAACACTACTTTAATTCAACACTTTATAAAAATTGATGCTCTATTTATAGTAATTTGGAATTATGTGTAATGAAAAGATCATATGAGAAGAAATTCCATAAAAAATAACATCTCAACATTTTTAATTGAAATACAATCATACTTTCTAATAGTATTCTAAGTCAAATATCATGGATATTATGTTAAAATAATATATATCTTTAGTATCTATTTTTTTATTGAAATAAGTCTAGTTTGAGGGGAGTAAAGTAAAAATATTTTTAAAATTAGAAATATTAATCTATCTTTTTAATATGAAATTGGTTCAAATCAAAGTTAATTTAATGAATAATGAGTGTAGACTACATATAATTGTTAGGAAAACTAGTCTAATTTATTTGACATAAAATTATTTATAGTCTAGAAAACTAATCACAAGTCCAAATTGTTTGAAATTGTTCATTATGACAATTACAAGTTCTTTCGTCACTACCAAGCTCAGAGCTTATGATTTTGTGGTATGATAATAATGATTATATCTTATATTTTAATGATGATTATAATTTTTCTAACAAAGTATACCATTACTAGATGTAACACTCCTTTGCACTTACAAGATTTTTTATCCATTGATCATGATTACTTTTCATATCCTTACTTGAGGGTAACATTGGGGGAATATCACCATTTGTCATTACTCTATATTTCATGAACATATTATTTGTATCTTCTCATGGTGTCACAAGATGGCACCTTTATATAATTATATGACCATTCACATTTCTATGGTTATACCAATTTTATTATATTTTCTACTCTCCAACTTAATTACACTATTTCAAGAAAATAATTGGAGGGGGCATATAAGGTTACTAATATTCTCGTTTTTAAATATCCTTGCAATGATTATTACATGTTTAGAGCCTATTTTAGATCGTATCACATTACTTTTTCTATCCTAAGGTGGTATTTATTGGTTTATTTCCCTAGGTGGTATCATTGTTCTATCATAAGTGGTTTATTTCTCATCCCTTGTCTCTATCTTCTATTTTTATTTTGATCATATCAAATCATACTTTTGTTCTAAATGCATATACAATGCTACTTGTTGAGTTCTTTTCTAGGTTTCTTTGGAAAAACAGTCATTTCCAAGAGATCTTGTTCCATGAATCAACATATATTATCCTTTTATATAACTTCTTGAATAAATTTAATTTTATATTGACTACCTAATTTTACTTTGACTTGTGTTCTCAATATAGTTCTCAGGCAACTCAAAATGGGGATAAAATATAATGTTGAAAATTGTATACCTTACACTTTTACCCTTCATTTTGGATCCATTTCAATTAGATTATCTCTTATACAATGAAAAATTATAACTTTTATCTATTTACACTAATGTACTCATTTCTTAGGACTAGTATTGGTCCTCAATTTAATGAATATCCCACCCTTGGTAAAGCCTACAATTAAATGTGAAAATGATGCCTAAAAATTTAGAATTCAAGTCCAAATTTAGGGCCAACCTAAGCTTCCCACTTTTTCATTTTGTGTTGAGTTTACACATGAAATATTCTATTTTAGCCTTAGAGTTGTGCGTTAAGAGGTCAACCTAGTTCATTTAGAGATTATCTAGCATTTAGAGAAAAATATGACAAGAGCATTTGAGATTTTTTTGTACTGTTGAATTAGAGCAATTTAGTGCATTTATTCTTGCATCACCATCTAAAACATTGATTGTATGTTTGCATAGCTTTGATTATTCTTCAAGTCATCAAATTGGCATCCTTATATGATTTGACACAAAGGAGTAGGCACTCATGTTACATGCAAAATCTTGACAACACATGTAAGTTTTTATGCAGGAGACAATAGTTTTATAACAGACTAAAAGTGAACATTCAAGAATTAATATTTTATGTGTGTAGAGACACAAAATGAGAACAAACTGGGGAACCTGAAAAACTGCTGGGAATAGAGAATAAATCTTTTGATAATATTATGAAACTCTTTATCTTGAAGGATCTCAAATCCCAAAAGCTCACTATATTACACCTAGGAAATTACAAACTGCAAGTACAGGTCCCCTTTTGCGGCATGTGACTTCACTTTCCACAAAAAGTTACTCAAAATCGAAGCAACCCATAAATAGACCATTTGGTTTGGAACCAACTAACATTTAAGATAGCGTTTGTGGTTTGGTGCCAAAATTATAATTAGAAATTCAAGTTTGAAATTAAATTTGAAAAGAATTAGCATTTCTAAAATATGCACCAACCAGAAGCGAAAGCCATAGCACTTGAAATCCCATTTGTCGGATCTTCAATGATAATACCTTTTCGGAAAGCTCTCGAAAAGACGATTTTCCACAAAGTAGGCCTTTGGCAAACTACTTTGGCATTTCCGCAAATTTTCAGGCCCATCTGGGATCGTTTAGTGCCTCAAACTGAGCTCGGAAGGTTTTTCAGGGCAAAAAGCAGAAACCGGAACTTGAATAACTTTCAAGTCGTGAATGATCTTGACCTGATTCTTTCACCAGACTGTGTATTTTTCTATCCCGAACCTTCCCATAAATTTGCTTATGTCTTCCCACGACTGAAATTGAAACACGCTAAAAATATGATTAGAAGCCGAAGAAAAAGTAGAAAAATGGATTATAAAAGTTAGAAGGCTTGCATTACGATGAAGATTTGTCGATAAAAGCATCTACAAAAGAAGCAAACAAGGACACCAAATGGGCATCTTTGGGTGATGGAATTGCCCTCACCTGCTTGGATGCTCTGCATCACAAAATAATATTCAATAACTTCATAGATTTAAAGTATTTCTCTAAGCATCACCAAATTTCCCACTAAACCATTTTTTATTATTTAAATTGTTGAAACATTTAACTCAATACATCAATAACTCCTGCAACTTTATAATCTAAGGTAGATTCTTAATACTCACAATTATTTTAATTTACCTTAGATTTATGTAAAAAGCATTTTCCTTACACTAAGAAAAAGTGATTAGACTCAACACCCACTTTAAATTAATTTTAAGCATAATCTTTCTCAATCAAACTTTATTCTAATCAATAGAGCATTCTATGATACTTGCATACAAGATTCTTTTTAAACTTCTCTTATATGATTTTATTTTATGAAAAATAACTTTAAAATAATCTTAAAATAATAATATGATATGCATTATATCTTTAATAAAATAATATAACCTTATTCGCTTAAAAAATACAATTTTAAAGAATCTCTAATGAAAAATGATTAGATTCAACACCAATTTTTTTTTTTTTTTAAATTTATTTTTTCTCAATCAATGTTTTGTCTAATCAATAAATTATTCTATAATACTCTTGTGCATAATTCTTTTTAAAAAATCTTTCTTATTAAAAAATATTAAAACAATATAATATAGATTATCTTTTTATAAAACAATATAATTACATCTTATTTATTAAAAAATCACTTCTAAAAAAAAACCTTGCCTCTTTTTTAAAATGTCCTACATGGAAATAAGTGGGAAACCCATAAAAAGGCTTTTCTTTATTTTGCTCTATGAATGGTAAACTTGCACAATCAAAATGAAAAGTAAATGATGACGTGGAAGCCAAGGAATATTCTACGACACCCAAATTATTAAAAAAATGAATCATGTTTAAAATAGACAATCCCTTGCAATTGTGGTTTTTCCATTTCAAGAGTTTGTGGGAAAACTTTACATATTTAATTATTATGTTAAAGACTTTTCTATTTTATTAAACTGAAATTAAATTGAAAATCCAAAGAAAGGAAAGCATCTAGCAAAGATTCAAGGGTTAAACTCTGACCATTAGTTAAAGAAGCTTTATCAAACAAATAATTGTTTAAAATAAAACTTAGCAATTTATTCTTTACTTATTAGAGCTTCGTCCAATTTAGAAAAAAACTTAGATTGCTTGTAAGGATAAAATGTACATACCCCATTTTTGTTTTTTTATTTTGCATATTACAATGTTTATATATATACTTTTATAGAATTTTACTTTAGTTATGTATATTATATTATCTTCATTTTAAAATAAATTAGTTTGAATTTTTTTTAGAGTTTCACTTTTTAGATTAGATTATTAATGTAAATTTTTGTATGGATTGATTATACTATAATCTTATGTCACCATTTCAAATTACATTTTTTTTTTCATTTTAGAGGTGAACAATTTTAGAAATTTATTATTGCACATCATCTTGCATGTCAAGATATTTCAAATTATGCATTTAAGTCTTTATATTTATGGACAATATTTAGTTATTAGTTATTATGGGTTTATATCATCAGAGTGCCTTGTAAAACATCACTATAAAGTATTGAACCATAAAGCTTTGTCAAAATAAAAATTAGTAGATAAAAACCACATAATCATGTTAGATACATGATTATTTAGCATGTCTTCACTTATTGTACATCAATAAGGAAGTTCTAGGTGTTCCATTTAAGCGTGATAGTTCTCCTAAGGTGTTTTACAAAAGCACTTATTTCAAAGATAATTATATTGATAGGAAAACCATTACAAGAGACTAAATATATAGAGAAAAAAATCTTTAAGGGATGCAAGTCAACAATTGAGAATCCTATGGGATTGTCAATTGTTGCACCCCACAACCATGAACAAAATAAATTTATTTTATTTCTAGAATTGAAAATTGCAACCAGAGATTTAATTCACCAACATAGCCTCCATTCAAATTGAAAAATCAGATTTTTGCATCCAATGTGCAGTAAAAAATGCTACAGGAAATCCACAACCAAAACTAGAATTAAAAGTATGGGCAAGAATGCCCAACAAGCTCAACAATCTTCACACCTATATGTAAGAATGTCTTCAACCATAACAAAACTAATTCTAAAACACCAAAAATTAGCTACAGGCATATTCAAAAGAGTGGCAACATTTCCTCCATTCTTGATGCCTAGAACTGCCTCTCACAATCTTCCTTATTTTTCTCTACTTTTTCTCTTTGTTCATCACCTGCAACCTTCTCCCCAACCTAGGTGTTGCGATTTTCCTCAAAACCTACCAGTCAAAACCACTCTCAAAAATGGCATCCACTAACTTCTTCCCTACACCTCCACTCTTCAGTGCTAAGCATTACCTACAAAGATTTATTCATTTTTTTATTTTTTTCTCCCAAGAGTTAGAAATAATAAAAAATGTTAGGAAATAATGCATCATAACCTAGAGTCTTAATCTATTTCCTACATAATCCCAAGAGAGAAAATCATGCATGCAAGTAACCATAATGGC
>VDFB02171472.1:0-13296 GCA_007258455.2 Sequoia sempervirens
TATTCTATTCTTTCTAATCAAGTTCAATTTCCTAAATTAAGTTAATTTTTTTAGGCACAAAGATCGATTTATCAAGTGTGATCTAAAGTAGATTAAGATACAACTTATTTATACAGATTCTAAAACATACGATCAACAATATATTTTTTGAAGAAATTGATAAATCAATTCCTAACGCCCTCAACTTTCTTAAATTCAATTCTACATTTAATCATTAATTCTAAAACCTTCACATAATTTAACTGTTTAAAACTATAATATTCTTTTTACAATTAGTAAACTCAATATTGTCTAAAATATTTTACTACTTAATTTAAGATAAACTATTCGAATGCCCATCGCTCACAAAGTCTGAGAAAGTGACAACCATGAAAGCTAAAGATTCCCACGTCTTAAATCATAAGATTCGTTACAGAAAGGGGTTGGTGAAGGGACAGAAAAATTATACATTGCTAAAATCTGACAAAAAAAGATTCCACATTGGGCTTCTTCCTTGTCGACGGTTGTTCGAATACGATTTATATATCTTTATGGCTGCTCAGCAAGTCGTCATATTTCTTTAATCAAAATTTGATTAATACAAGATTCCATGTGATTAGGTAAAGATTACGATGGAACACTTTTAATAAACCTTTAGCTGATTAAAAATGAATATCATAGATAAAGAAGTAGGACTTTTCAACAAAACGTGGAAAATTAATTAATTAGTAAGAGTGGGCAGGTTCTTCTTCTATACGATTTCTAAAATTAGGAGGCTGATTATTGGAGCTCTCTAGATAGGACAATTAAAAATAAATATTGAACTCTAATTTAGGCCTGAAGAAAGATCATTCTAAATCAGCTAAAAAACATTATTAAAAGTGTTCCATCATAGTCTTTACCTAGTCACATAGAATCTTGTATTAATAATATTTTGATTAAAAAAATCTGCTGACCTGCTGAGCAGCCATAAACATATATAAATGGTATTCGCCCAACAGTCCACAAGAAAGAAGCCCAATCTGGAATCTTTTGTTTGTCAGATTTTAGCAAAAGGTATATTTTTTCTGACCCTTGACCAAGCCCTTTCTGCAACTACACCAAGGTCTTGTAAGTCTCTCATTTAGTAGAAAGGAAAATAAGATTGGATTTGCAAGAAATGATATGAATATATTTACATTCCTTAATATGAGTCCCCTTACATCATGTGCAGTCTAAAGTTGCCATAAGAATCATCCTCTAAATTGATCTCTCGAGATTTTAATAAAGATTATAGTATTGAATCATGCAAATGGGCAAGATACAAACAAAAATGATAATTGAAGTAAATGTTTTTTTTAATAAGGATTAACTAGTTTTGTTTAAGAATTTATTACGAGAAACTAGTGTCTTGATTAGACAAACAAATACATCAAAGGCTAGACTTCAAAAAACACATTTACATGTTTAATTATGAAAAATAAGCATAAACTTAATGAATATAAGTATGATTGTATGATAAAAATATATGTACACCTATATATACCCAAAAAAATCATAATTTCATGTATAATTGAAAAATTCATAATCAAATCTAAACAATCAATATGATGTGCTAAAAGGGATTTACCAAATACATATTAAAATAATACTATAGATTTCTACAAGTATTAACTAAACTAGAATACATATATTATATATTAATATATATAAAATAAGCTGAGAGTTATCATTTTTATTGAGTGCTTCTATGTTGGAGCTCAACAGATTTTTCATTCACCTGAATTTTCATGATTTGTGAATCACAAAACAAATTAGGATCAAAAACACTCCAATACACACACACACAGAGAAAATTCATAAGACATATAACCATTGTTAAAGCATATAAACATGTTTATTCTAATATAAGTTAAACAAAATTAATAAACCTTTCTTGCAATGTGTACAGAGTTTGTAAATATAAGAAGTTTTGAAGGTCAAATAAGAAGTGTTTATACTAATAGCATCTCATTGTAATGGTGTAAATACATTACAAATTCTTCAGCAATGAGAATGGTATTACGACCTTTATTTTCATAGTGATCATAACATACTGCTTTGAGCATATTTGGAAATATAGCTACTATACTATATGCCTCATGAACTTTTTTGCAACATCTTCCATTGTTAGTATTTCTAGTTCTTCAACATCATTGATCATTAAGCTTGTATTTTCAATTTCTTTGATGATCTTATTGCAATACTCTAAAATTGTTCTTTCACATTTGTTGACAGGGGTTTCAACAAAATCATTCGACCTTATAGAGGTAGTTGGGCTTTCAACTATGATTTCTGATTCGTTCTGTAAATCTCCCATTTTAAATTCAATTATTTGCTGAAAATAAAAGAGCAATAAAATTAAGGTTAGCATTTTGGAATGATAAGAACAAAAGTATCCATAATTTTTCATAAAATAAAATTTAAAAATAATATTTTTTAGTAATACAAATTGTGCATTATTTAGTATATTAATTTCCATGTATTATGTGTCTAAGTTGATAAATAATTTTATGAAAACTTTTACAAGATTTCATGCAATTGGTTGATTATTTGATTTCATTTAAATAGATTTTTTAATATAAAATTTAACCATTTCAATAACATATTAAATGGCTTAGTATGTTGGGATGTCACCAAAATCATTTGAAATACCACCAAAAAATATAATTTCGTAAGAGAGAATTAAAAATTATATTTGATTGAATTCAAGCATAAATAATATGTTTAAAGATTGATTTTTTAATCATTTGTTGAATAAAAATTTAAAAATATTTGCTTTTAACTGAACATTTATGCATGAGTAATAAATCTAACACACATTTTTTAAAATATTATCAAACTTGAATATACTCATAGATGGAAATGCTTTATATAGTTTGGGAATATTTGTCACATAATTTTTGTACAATCATTTCATCTAATTAACCATGGATGCACTAGTAATAACTCTCTATCTTCAGTATCATCAAGATTAGTCTGAACTTTAATTGTCAAGTTCGACTTCATGGCAGACAAGGTAGGTATACCATAGTTTTCATGTAACAACCTAAATGATGGCATTACCTGATGCACCATGAATCTAATGGAGCACTTGTTCAAACTTAAGAGTTGCGAGAATCCATTCCTCAGGTGGGCCCATGTGATTACTAATTTTGGATGGTCCCTTAAGAAATCTCATGAACTTCATACTTAGTTCATCAAATAGAGTGTGTCTTTTGATATTTACCGTTGGTCTAATTGTGATCTTCCATATGCATTTGGTGAGGTAAATATCTTGAATCTCATGGTAAAGAGCAATTGACCAATCACAAAACTCTATAATCTCAATCTGTAGATGATGAAATTTGACATCTAAGATCATTTTGATCTTTGATTCATATAGGGAGTTGAAGTATATAACATAATTGGGATATTTTATTTGAGAAGTACATGGTCCATTATTATTTATTCTCTTCACCATGCTATCTCTCACCCAATATCAAACACTCAGTTCCTCTATATGAAGGAGGACATTGGGTGGAAGATATGGGTGATACTTTGATAACCAATTCGTGGACCCATACCATACTGATTTGATTCCATTTTGAGCTAGGCTGAAAATTATTATTAGCTCTTGCATTACTATTAAATAGAAAAATAAATATAATTTCTAAAAAAAAAAAAAAAATGCATAAAGGATAGTAAACATAAAGAAAATGCATGCTATCAAAGTAACTCACTTTCGATTTAATGGAATTGATATATATAGACAGTTTTTTGAAGGTTAGTATATTAAGTAATTATTATAAACTTTTTGGAAATAAATATTAAAGTATAAAGTGAATCATGAAAATGACCATTAGAACACATATCAAGGAATTTATTTTACATTAACCATATAAAAATGATGCAAAGTTACATGATCTTTATTTAGAAAACATGCATGTTGAAAAGAGATTAAAAGCATTTCAAATGTAAGTTATATTGGAAATTGAATTCAATAAATAACTTGACATTCTTAAATTTATATAAGAATTTGTTATCATTTATTTTTAATTAATAGAGATTACAAAAGCATACAATGGAATATTTTAAGTGGTGCCCAAAAAGAACACATATATTAAAGCCATTGAAGTAATTTTTTTGAATAAACATTGTGAAAGAATATATAATAGTATATATAATCAAAGAAATTATTATGGTGGAAAAAAAGAACAAATGTATGAAATCCATTGAAAAAAATTTCCACAAAAAATTTATTACATCAATTATCTTCTAAAAATTCGAGCCTGTCTCTTGCGCTTGGCAAGTTGTCTACCCTTTTTCATTTTCTCATAACGGTCATATGTGAATGGTGGCATCATTCTGAGACCCTCTAAAGATTTTACATGAGATACTACTACAAATGTCAATCCTATTCTTTCTCTTGGTCCTATATCAATTGTAGTCTTTGAAAGAGTCAATCCCTGATATTTATGTATAGTTAATGCCCATGCCAATCTCAATGGTAATTGAAGTGTTCTGCCCTTCTGTATTGTTGTTATTGGAACCGTATTTGGATATTGATCTTCAAATGGTATTCCTGAATAACTATCAAACTCAACCATCACATATGCCAGTGGTTCAGGTGGAGCACTTCCTGGTTTGTAGACAATTTTTTGAATATATCCCAAAGCTCCATTTACAAGACCTGCTTGTATCCAAAGATTCGAAGTCAACATGACCCTTGAATTATTATTGATCAATAACTCTAGATCGAGTTCATCACTTGAAAAATATTTTGTTGTATTAAAATTTCCTGCTTTTGTTGCAACACTACGGGCAACAAGATTCTTCAATGAATATAACATACTTTTATTATGACTATGAACATTGTCATTTGTGGAGAACAAATTGACACTATTTTCAAACTCAGCATTGCTTGCAGCATCTATATTAGTAGGGGTTCTCATCATTAACAACTTTCAGTCATCAATTTGTGGGTTTGCATCTCTTAGATTTGTCAAAAGTTGACGAAACCTTTGTTGCTAGATATTTTCTCCATCTTGTCTAAATATTTTATCCAAGGTAACTATAGTTTTAAATTCCTCCTATAGTAACTTTGCTCATCTATTACTGTCATATGCTGGTCTATCATTGACTGGAGGCAACTGGGCCAAATCTCCTACCAAAATCATAGATATACCTGAAAGATAAATGACAATATTTATTTTCAAAAAATCTATAATATTTTTATTAAAATTTAGTAGATGAACATGTATTAGTAGAATATAAAATAGTTGACTTCATTGGTCAAAATTGAATTCTATACATGCAAAGCTTATGTTTGCACTTTGTGGGAATGCCTGTCGGGGTCTAGAATCTATGTTTTCCAACATGTTCTGACCAATGAAGCTCATTTCATCAATCAAAATGTACCTGATATGTGTCATTTCTTCTTGAAAACTAGTAAGTCTTGTTCCTTCTAGCTGAGTAAAATCTCGTATTGGGATTCTCAATTTTGAATGAACTATAGAGGCTCCTATATTAAATGTTACAACTCCCGTTGGTGCAAGCAATAGAAGGGGAGAATGAGATGGCATTGTGGCATTTTCAAGAGCTTGACTAATGGCACCAATTAGATATGACTTTCTTGTTCCTGTTGTTTCTTGAATTATCATGAACAACGACACTCCATTTTGATTCCTTTGGTAGTGTGTCATAGTTATGTCAACTGCCTTTTTTTGTTTATCACTGAGGGATGTGTAGTTGACACATTGGGGTATATCATCATATATAAGACATCCATGCTCCTTCATGTTATCTATGAAATTGATTATTGTAGCTATGAACTCTTCACCTTGATAATCAACAGACCAATCTGTATGTCTATCAATGTCTCTTCTCCCCAACATATCTATTTAACATGTCTATCAAGGTTGATATCATTTTATACTTCTCTTAGGTGTACAATTTGAAAGCTTTGGTCTAAGAAACAATGAGTAACAAGTAGTTGGAGGTAGATCATCTTAGACACATAATAAAATTTTAAATTTGACATAATGGGTCAAAATTACACTAATGATCTTGAGACGAATCAAGACTGTACCTGAAGTTTTCAACCTAGAAAAAGAACCTACTATCTAATATTTTAAAATGTTATATATATGAATGATATATTTTTTATAACATGAATCTAGAGTCAAAACAAATACTAAGTTAGTCAAAAACATATGTTATGATAATATAGTTAAAACCTCTTAATAAACAGATGTAAAACAATGGGTAATAATGTTCTTTTCATCCTCACAAAACAACCCAATATCTATAAAATAGAGACAGAATGCACACCAAAACTTGTGTTGAAATTTTTGACATCATTCATAATCCATCATCACAATGAAGAGGGTAAAAATATAAAAATATTTTACATAAAGTGATTATATTCAATGAAGCTGTTTCAAATATGGAAACATTTTGTACAATAGAATATATTTAAAAAATAGAAAGTGTGTTTGGATATGACAGAACTGCTTTAAGCATAACGAAGTTGCTTCATGTGCAATGTGCAATGCTTCTTAACTGTATTGTATTCTTTGTATTTTAATAAGCCTTCCAATAGTTCTGAACCATTTAGATGGAGCATCTCATGGGGCCCAAACAAAAGTGATAAGAATTTCAGTCCATTCTGACCCATTCTTATACGTTTTCATATCATGGGGCCCAAACAAAAGATAAGAATTTCAGTCCACTCCGACCCATTCATATACGTTTTCTATGATATTTGATACTTTTATTCTTAGGTAATTGAAGAGCGGGGCAAATAAACTTGGTCACCACGCGTATTGCCCAAGGGGTGTCAATTCCATTGAATGCTACAAGACAGGAAGGGAGAGGGTCAAGTCGTTGATCAGGGACCCACCAAATTGGGCACTGTCTGGTTAAGAAGATGATACTCTTTATGCAGCAACCCCTTTGAATACCACTCATAGCATAAAGAGTTATATTAAAACATAAAAATTTGAGGGGCTAAATTCAAACCTAAACAATACCAAAGTGTAAACATTTAGTTATATCCATTGCATAAAGAGTTGATACAAAGGCATAAAAAATTGTGGGTTAAATTCAAACCTAAACAATACCATGTCATGTGTAAACATTTAGTTATATCCATTGCATAAAGAGTTGATATTAAGACATAAAAATTTGTGGGCTAAATTCAAACCTAAACAATACACTGCTATGTGTAAATATTTAGTTATATCCATTATATTTATAAACATTTAGGCCTATTTAAAGCATCATATAATACATAGACTTGATTTTTTTATTTGAGACAAGTAATTATAAATAGTCATCGAGAGAGTTAGAATAACTTAGTTTAGTATATTGATTGATGTTTGTTATTGATGATGTATAATTAATCATGTATCATGTTTGATGATCAAGCTATAAGATATAATGTCATATTTGTTTAGTTTTAACTACAAAAAATATGTTCAATGGTCTTGTTTTTTGCAAGGACAAGGTTATACCCACAAATCAATCTTGGGATTAGATGACCTCATGTGGATCTTTCATTTATTTCTCTACTTTTCTATGCTTATTTGCATGTAACTGTGCTAGATATTTGAAATAGGGTGATGGTTAAGATAACCTTAGGAATTTTTCATGTTCAAAGTGAAGTTATAGAACCCCCTTGTTAATAGGTAGTCCCTATTATTGATGTACAATGAGTGAAATCATAGTGATTAGAAAATATGCAAGTGTCTTAGATGAGGATGTAGAGTGGTATCTACTATTGCAAGTGTTGATGCAAGTTTTGTGATAATGCTTTGTAATTATGTGATATAATGTGACATTCTAGTGATCATATTTAAATGATAGCTAGTGACCCAAGATTGTCCTTAAATAAGAAAATCTTAAATGCTCAAGTAAAAATATTTTGGTACACAAGTAGATGTGGAATACACAAGTTTTGGAATTGTGTGGATTGAGAGTAGGGTATTTAGAATTTGAAAAGGTGGGACAAGATTGCAATGTAAATCATGTTATGGATAAATCCACATCCACAACCTAGTCCATGAGGGTGGGAATCTTGCGAGGTGTTTAGAGTAGTTCTATTGTCTAACCAAGAATAATGATGTTTAGTGTAATGCCCATAAAGTTGACATGAAGAAAACCTAAAAATAGACTAGAAATTATTTTGGTGTGTATGTATGACAAGGGAAAAGATATATTTAACAAGTACTAGTGTCATCATATGTTGTGAGTGACACATAGTACCACCAATGTGTGAAAAAATCACAAATACAATGGTAAATGAGAGAGGTGATGTGGTAATGTCTCACATGAAGATGAAGGAAGAGGAAATAGGATGAAGTCATTAGTAAAATGGGATACATGTGGCATGGTCCTCTTGTAGTCCAATACTTGACCTATAGGTGGAAGGGTACTCCACTAAACACTAACAAATGGTAGAATTTACTTGGAGTCAAAAGTAGGTTATGTTTGGTCACTACTTGAGCAAGGGTTCCCAAGGACTAAATTATACTTTACAAATTCAATTTATAAAGTGCATAAGGGGTCATAATTTTTAAGTTATAACCATAAAGAGGTGGCTCCTCTCACTACTTAAGTCACTCAAACACAACTATTAGTTAAAATTTAATTATGTAATAGATTTTAATTTTAATCTAATAGATGAATAGATCTTATCCATTGGATGAGATAAATTTCACCCTAGAATTGAGGGAAAATTGTGTCAGCCTTATAAATCATAAGGATAACTACAATCTCAGGGGTGTCATTACATAGGTAATATCATAGCACATTAGTTTGTAATAGAATTTTTAATACTGAAAGAAATAAATAGGTATATCACTAGGTATTAGGGGTAGAGAGTAATTATATGACTATTTTTTTTAGATATTAGAGACAAGATAGTCTAGGAGGTTGGGGGTTATCTAGGGGATTGGGGGCTAGGGATATGATGGGTAAAAACATATAAATATAAGTTTGTCTATTTACATTTTAGCTCTCATGAGGCCACAAAGTGAAATTAGTTATGTTTTGTGTGTGTAGTCCTAAGTTTTTACACACCATAGAGGAGATACAAGTTTGATTCCAAAAGAGGGTTTTCATCTATATATACTTTGTAATACAATATATTTAAGATAAATAGGAAATGAGTATTTGTGTGGCCATCGACCAAGATGGTCACATGCATTGCATTAGTGTTTTATTTGGTAATTATAAGAAGAAGAAACAAATTACCATTTTTAAACATGTTTTTGGTAGATGCTAATAGATGTCTTATTTATAGGATTACAACATGATAATACTAAAGAGGAATGTTTTAGTTTGTATTGATATATATGAAATGGGTGAATAACTACATTTTTAGTTTCTTACAATTTACTCTATATGCACAAGTATTACTTTATTTTATAAATCCATTTACATGGAAAATAAATTTAATTATATTTTGGATCTCAAAAAAGAATTATTATAATTCATAAACTATTTTTAATCTATTTTACTTTCATAACATCCTAAATTTATTCAAGACATTTTATTTTGAGTTGGATGTGAAAATGAAATGTTGAATTGAACATATGAGGTGTATAAAAATATCATTAAAAAATAACTAGTTAGAAAAAATGGTAAAAATAAGAAATTTGTAGTAAGAGAGTATTAAAAAATGCAAGATATATAAAAGTAGCAATAAAAATTATTAATTTTTTTTAAGTTTCTATGATATAGAATAAGTTTACTAAATCCCCAAGGGCTATGAGAAGAGGCTTCACATATGTGGACCTCCATTATATTGTGTAAGGAGAGGAAGTGGAGAGAGGAAATTAAATTAAATTACATACGTGGGCCTCCATAATATTGTAAATTTGTACATTCAATAATTGATAAAAAAAGAAATTGAAAATAAATTATTAAAGAGACATGATTAAGGGGCGGGGAGCTAGTTCGATTGGTTAAAGCATTCTGCTGCAGGCAAGAGGTCACGAGGTATTGTCTCCCCCGTCTCTGTAGTATCGAAGGGCATGTCGTGCCAGCATCATTGATCACGAGAAAAGAAAAGAAAAAAGATATGATTAGAATAAATAGTGTATCATATTGACCATAATGGTAACTTTAAAAAAGATTGAATGAAGATATCCAAGTAGTTCATGAGATCTTAGTCAATCCAAATCAGGAAATATACCATGAAGATATCCTACTATGTCTAATAACTTATATAATCTTCAAACAATATTGAAAAACTACTCATTCCTAGTAGCATCCAATAGTTTTTAGTCATTGTTCTATCTTTAGCGTGAAGATGAGAAACGTATGCCAAAATTTAGGAATAATTCCTTAAGTTGTGGAATAAATAAACGATCTTAGCTCACCCAAAACTCTCTCTTCATTTTTATATGAACTTGTTCACGTTTCCATATTGACTATTGCTTTGGTAGACCAATTCTTTTCATACCAAACAATCAAGTCTATTAATTATTGATCAGATGATGAGAGAAAGTCAGTGAAGGGCAATCGGATATATTCTGTATAAATATACTTGATTCGAATGGTAGCCCACGTATGTATGAATTCAATTGATTTGATGGGAACATATAATCCTTGCGTATATTTATTGATCAGATGAGAGAAAAGTTAGTAAACGGCAATCAAATATATTCTGTATATTTGATGCGAGCATATAATCTTTGCTTATATTTAGTTTGGATGTATTAATTAAGTAGTGTATCTTACGCCATTGAGATTGAGATTGAAATTGAGAGAGCGTGTCCAAGGAGCGTAGTTGATACCATTTTCCCATCACTGTTATTTGGGTCCCATTCTCATATGATTGCTGTAACAGCTTTACAGCACTGAAAACTACGGACGACAACTTGTCTGGGATTGTAAGAAGCTTCATGGTATCAAGTAACATTCTGCAGTGTAAATACTACATAAAATATGTAAGGGAATGGATTGTTCAAATTGGTTATTTTTTATGTGCCAAGAGGTAAAGGGGTAGGGGAGAGGGTTCAATAGTGGTTAGGGACATGGACAATTCAAATATTTTGTTTCACCCCCATAGATAGAGAAAAAAAGGTGTCATCAACATGCTTTTTGTTGAAGGGTCATAATAGACCCCCAAAAAAAGTTAGACCAATAGTAGTGCATTAAGTCATGTTTTTTAGTGTGTCAATGTGGCATCATATGATTTGTTGTTTTTTAAATGTAATGGGCATATTTTGTTCAACTATGCATATTTTGTTCAACTATTGGGTCCTCTCTTACAATTACTAGTTCCATACTTTTAAAATATTGGACTTTGAATGTACATGTACTATGACAACTATTGGTACCCGCACCACTATTGGACCCTCTCCCCTAGTTGAAATAGATGATAGTGGAGGTTAATTTTTTTGGGATATGATAAGATTATGTAAAATGGTTGTCGTTCAATTGGTTGAGCATAATTGATGAGGGTGATGGTATGTTTTTTTATTATGACATCTACTAAGGTTCAAACTTCAAATTTATGATATAAGCGATTGGACCATGATTGTACCCCAAGAGACTTTGATAGGATGGATACCCCTCAATCCTTGTCTTTTAACTGAAAAAGTAGCAACATAGACTCGTACTTGTATATCAAATTGAATTTTAATTTTAAGATCCGATACAAAAATAGATTTTGAAACACTAAAAGCAAGCTCTAAGACTTGATAGAAAGAATGAACCCATTTGGTTGGTTTTAGAAATCCTTAAGATCTAAGAGTTATTAAATTGGAAAAATGCATGTTTACACTTGAGTGGTAATAAGTTTTAAGTATGGAGAAGAAATTGTGCAAGTTAATATAAAAAATAAAAGTAATGTAAAAGAGTAGTTTAAATGTACTAATGTACTATGATTTTAAAAAATTGGGATTGACTTTCTATTTGAAACAAAGAAAGCACTAAGCCAAGTGATTCTTTGATTGAAAAATTGAGCTGATCTTAGTTTGTTAGAAATACTTCATTAATATATGGTTTAGATATTTAGTTATATTGTTTAATTTTGTTTCGATTATAATTATAGTACAATTCATCATTTTAAAAGTAAAAAAATAATGATCTATAAACAATCTATATGGGATAAATCCACACATGTAAACATAGGCATTAAAACACTATTAAATCAACTTGCTCTTACAAGCATTGAAACACTATAAAACATAATTACAATAAGACATCTATAAGTCTTATTTATATATTTAAAAAATATTCTAGCATCCACTTTAATGTGAAATTAGAGAATTCACAATACATTTAGGGTAACAAAGATAGCACATAGACAATTGAATGCCATGGTGATAGTGTCCCCTTCATGACAAGCTCTTTGAGATGCAATTGATGTTAAGACTTGACATGTTGGTGTGTTTTTAATTTCCTTAGATTTAGTTTATTAAGTTATATTACATTCTATACACCTAATAGGATAAACTAACTTACAAGGTCGTTTCAATCAATCGTGTGCCTTCAATTTATGCACTTGATTAACATTTAGCTAGTTTAGGTTGAGTTATACTCCTATCATGCTGGTTCATCTAGTTAGCTCCACCTATTATGCATGTCAAGCTTTAGTTAGCTCTACTTGTCATGGATCTGTCTACTATTACCTAGCTTGCATTTTTCATGCATTTCCTTTCTCTAATATGAGCATAATCTAATTTTTATTTTGTAACAAAAAATAAATTATATTTTATTTGCTCAATAATATTACTTTTTTTTTGTGCCTCTTATTTTCTCCTTATAAATCTACTTGTGGAAGGTTTGTTGGTTTGATAGTTCTTGGATTTGTGGAATATTTCATTATTCTTACATAGTATTAGAGCCAAATTTATTTAAACCCCTTCCTATTGTGAATTTCATATTTCTCATTTTCATTCAAATAGGTGTCATGCACCTTAAAACCTTAGTGTTTGAAGTATTTATTTAATTATTTATGTATTTGTTGCACCCACATATTTGGAGCATCTCATTGAAAGTGCCATTATGTCTCACTTGTAATTTATATTCTGACAAGTATATGAGTTGCTCAATATCATGAAAGTTGACGATTATAATTATGACAACTTGTAAGGAGTGTAAGAGTTATAAAAAAGGAAAAAGCTTGATGAGAGATAGTTAATATGGACTTGGAGAAAATCATGGAGTACCTATAGAAAAACAAGATGAGCCTACTTGAGTGTCCAATTTTAGTAGTATAAATTTCTAATTTGTTTCCAATTAACTAAGCATAATTTGGATGTTGGATTTTTTGCATGTATTTGGACACCTAAATTAGTCAAT
>VDFB02171473.1:0-24684 GCA_007258455.2 Sequoia sempervirens
TATTTCCTAAATTCATATTTTCTGTAATGGGGAGTGCATTATATCTTATAATGATCCTAAAGGCAACAAAAATCAGATTTGCATCACTGGGAAAGGTCTCAGGAGTTACATAATGTAAGTCTTCATAGGTGTAGGATTAGGGCTTAATATGCATTTTGGCATAAGGTTTTTGGAGCATAATGTTTGTAATTGCTTGAGGACAAGAAATTTTTGGGAGGACTTGTAATGTCCCCTTTTCTAAAAATAAAAATTACTATTTTTAGTAAACCCAGTTTTCAAAATTGCTAATTAGGACCTATGGATAAATCGGATAATATGGATATTCAAGACAAACTTATTAAATTAGTTTTGGGTGATAAATTAATATTTTTTTAATTTATTTTCAAGGGGCCAATTTGGGTGTTGGAATTTAAGAAGATTTGTTTTGGAGCTTTTTTTTCGCTAGAAAGGCAAATTTAATTATTTTTGACAATAGTTGTCATAAAAAGCAAATCTTTTTGGGAAATGGCTAATTTCATGGAGGCCAATTGGGAAAGGAGTTACAAAATCAAGAAATGAAATATTCCTTCCATTCTTGGCATGTATTTTTAGGCGCCCAAGAAGCTTCATGAAGAAGGCAACACATAAAATGCAATTTCTTGCCTTTTTGGATTATTCTATGCAGGTTATTCTCACAATTTGTGATTTTCTTCTAAGGTTGGGAAACCGAAGAAGGAATAACTCCAAGGCTGATAAACCAAGGAGTTAGAGGCTTGAAGGCAGTGGTTCTGATGGTCTCCAGGAACAAATTCATATAGATTCTAACATTGTGCTTCATTGAATTATTTTAATGTATTTTTCAATAATTACAAGTGTACTTTTGAGAATAAGTGAGTTGTGTGTTTTCATCTTGTTGTGGTATCTTTTAGTAGTAAATACCTTGTTCCAAAGAAATATTTGAATTTAATATTTTTGCTTTGAGTTATAGAGTTTGGATTAATTGGTTATGTTGTATTCAACATCATTTTAGGTACTTATTTGGGTTTGCAACATCTGGGTATTTCTTTGTCTTTTGTTGCAACTGTAGCTTGCTTTTAACAACAATTAGTAATAGAAAATATGATGTATAATTCATTTTAAAAGCAATAAAATATCACCATATGATAGTTGCTCACATTCTTGAGCTATATTTGCACATATTGGTGAAGATAAATTCATACCCGATTTCATTGTTGCTTAGGGTTTGCAATATTTTAATGTGATATTATCTATTATATAAAATCTATAATATTTTCCTGCGAGAGGAATTACAACATTATTAGAGCATCATATGATGGTTGGAAACCATCTTATGTTGATTTGGCACAATTTGAAGTAGTAAATTTAATACTCAATAAATTGAAGAATATATTTCCTATTTTAAATATCTTAATTTGGTACATTACACAAAGAGGAGTGAGAAATCAAAAGGTTTGAGGATTTATAAATAGTAAGGGAGCATGAGGTTGGGGATCAAAACTTTAGAATATCCATAATAGTGGTGATCAATGATCAAGGATACAATATACCTAATACCTAAGGGATGAAGGAAGGGAAAAATTAAAAGTGCACATACTCGAGAGTGATGAAGGAGTGGGGATCAAGGTTTAGGGTTATTGAATACTCTAGATTCTTTTTAGGTATGTTAAAAGGATTTTTTTGGGGAGCCTGGACTTGATATAGTTGTGGTTGAGACTTAGGGATAATTGATATTGGGGGACTGGGAGTTAGGGTGACCACTTCCTTCAAATGGAGTGTAATTCCAAAGGCCCATAAGATAGGAGGGAGTTGGGTTGTAGGGTTGTGGGGAATAAAGACAAGGTATGTTAATAGAGGAGATATTGAAGGTTTGAGACATGAGGAATTAGGGAATCAAGGACTTGAGGGAAATGAAGGAAAATGGACATTGACATGGGAAAGCTTAGATTATGGTAGGTAAGACAAAGAAAGAGTTGAGAAAGTGGAGGAATGAGGGAAATAATACTAAGGTAAGAAAAAATCTAGGAACCCACAGAAGGAAAAGAATCAAGAAAGTGGGGAAGTGGGGGATGAAGAAATTGCATGACAATATGAGAAAACTCAAAGGTCAAAGCATGAGGAACCAAGTGATCAGGGATATAAATAAAATGACACCAAGGTTAGGGAGACTCCAAAAACTTTCCCCAAGTGTGGAAATTGACCAAAACACCCTCACACTTATTTTAAAATATATTTTTAAGGTTCAAACATAGGACAAACAAAGACTTTTATAATATTAGGGTAAGTGGTAGTAGGTCCTAAAAAGGGAGCATTACATAATTCTTTAGAAGGGTGTATATGTCATGGATTAGATATAATATATTGGTTTTAACTTAAATTGAAAATTTTAATAATTTCACCATTTGTTTAGCCACATAAGATTACTTAGCTTCTTATGAGGTTTTTGTAGACAATGTTAAGAAAATTACTTTAATCTATTGGTAAAGAAAAGGGCAATAGCATGCAATGGTTAAAACATCAAATTGTCTTGAAAAATATTTTTAAATCTTCATTTCATTGAATGTATTAATTGAGTAAAAACTTTCTATTAGTTAGTCTTTCTCAATCCATGATAATTTATGAACTTATAATACCTCTTAGAGATAAATCAAATTAAGTTGATTGTATATATAGGTGAAGTATTGTTCTGTAGTTATAATATTGTTAGATTAAAGAAGATTGAGTGGATTGTATTTATTACATAAATTTAATGAAAAATGAACTAAGACACAAATACTTCTTTTGTTTTTCTTACTTGAGAGCGCATGGAACACATAAACTAAGGATAAAAAATATGCAATCCTAATTCCTTCAACCTTAATTTGTTTTGTTCAAGATAATTGATTAACCTAATACTCATATTAAAATATTATTATATATTAATCAACTAATTTTTCAATGAAGATTTAACTTTTAGACTCTTAAAATAAATAAAATTGAAGTAGATAAAGACTTTTCCCAGATTTTAAAATTAATGTTTTCTAAAAAAAGTGTGCACGATACCTTACTTTACTTGTTATATTAAGTCAAATTTGGTTTATGTTTATAGCTCACCAACCCTTTTCCCTTTGTCACGAGGGTACCTAAGTAAAAATAATAATAATAAAACTTACTTTCACCTGTTACTTAATCCAGAGGAAGAAACGTATATGGACCATAACAAAATAAAAAACACATTTAATGATGCGGCAAGATTGACGCTCGACATATTAAAATAATATTTCTTAGAATATTTCCTCAAGGTGATTAGGATGGATCCCATTTACTAATTTTGAAGGAGCAATTGTCTTACTAATGATGTAAGGGCCAGAAAAATTCTGATAATATATTTTAAAAATTTAATATCTTTATATAACTATCATTTGTTATTTCTTTTATTTTATTTTTACTTTGAAAAAATATAGTAAATATTTTTATATTTATATGTTATTATATATGTTTTTAAATTTTGATATTTTGATATTTGGATATTTTTATTTTTATGGTTATAATATTTTTAAATATATGTAGACTATTTTGGTTTTGATGTCTCTCTCTCACACATATATTAATGTCTATTTTTTTAATTTTATAATTTAAAAATATATATTGATGTGTTAAGATTTTGATTTTTATGTATGTGATCTTCTATATCATTTTATCATTATACAAAATTTGTTATTGTAATAAACTAAACAACACAACTCAAAATTGAGTCAAACTAGATTCAACCTGCCCCAAAAAAGAATATATGTGAAAAACAAACAAATTAACACTTTATTAAAAAATAAACAAATTAACATTAAGATTTTTCAAGATAACAATTTTTTTCTTATAAAGACTTCAAATATTTTATTTTAATTTTTCATTTTCAACAACAATTAAGTAATTTTTGAAATATATAATATTTTTTAATTTATCATATTTATTTATTTTTCCCTTTTAAATTGTATAATTAAAATCCATTTTAAATTTGTTGTATAAACGGTCAAGATTGCTTAAAACGATGTAGGAGAAATAAAAACAGAACAAAAAGAGAATATAAGATTTGATTAAATTGATATCAAATACTAACACAAAGCAGATTAAAAAGAAAACCCAAATTTTGGTTTTTGTTGGAAACAATCAGCATTGTGAACAAAGATGTCTGGTAGGGTAGTGGTAAGATTTAGGTTTGTTCTTTACCACTGAGCTACATACTAATTTTTTCCATAAACTGGCTATGATGACAAAGAATTTTAAAAGTACAGTGCAGAGCAAAATGGTACTTGACGTATTTCTTTCCGGTTGTGGTTTACTGCTTCTATTGCATTGATGCCATCTTCATTTTCTAAAGAACTGTGATTTTTCAGCACTCTGAAATGAATTACTTTTTCCTTGAGTATCCTCCTCTTCAAACCATTCAGGCGACCAATCGCAGAATACCCTGTCGACCATATGTCCAGACTTCATAAAATCTTGCTTGTATGAGGCTGTTTCCATGGGGAAAACATAATCAAAACCGTGTGTGGCATAATATTCCGGATTCAAAGATAAAAATGCCGGCTCACAAGTCCACGGCGTGCTTTTGCTTGTGCTCTCTTCGCTGCCGTAAAAAACAATGCCGTCATTTGACAGACCATCGAAGAATCTGTCAAGGCCGTTGGCAGAGTCATTGTAGCCGTCGAAAAGGCTTGAAGAGGAGTTGTTAATACTTTCTTGACAGACAAAACTGCGACCGTCGTTGCAGCTGCTGTCATTTCCATCGCTGTTTAATGCCTCGAGTAGTTCAAGGAAATAAAGAAATGTGGGCATAGGAACTGGTTCTGCATAATTATTTAAACAAGATCGTTAATACAGAGGAAAAATTAGCAAATAAATGATTTTTTATTTTTATTTTTAATTTATTTAGGTATTTTAGTATAATTTTGCATAGTTATTTGAAAGAAATGGTTAACTCAGTTATATTTAGGTTACTTGATCATTTGAATTTACAGACAGTTTTTTGTAGCAAGCTATTGAGACTCTTGCCAAACAATTTGAAGTTGAACGGCAATAGTAATTATAGTACAGCCAGGGTTTGAAGAAGTTTGACTTGTAGAGCTTGGAACCTGCAAGCCATAAAGACCATCAACAATTCACTGCCACCAGCAATTCATCGCCATGGAAAATTAACCGTCAAAAATTCATGCAATTAAGTTTTTGCAGTGAATTGTCATGACGGTGAATTTTCTTGCAGTGGATTGTTGGCGGTTAATTTTCTGTTGGTGAATTGCTGGCAGTGAATTTGCCCTATGCTCTTCTTTTCATTATTTTACAAAAAGCAAGAAATTTTTACTCATGGATTTTTTCTAATAGAGCCAGCAAAACTAATTGCTGGCCATTGGGCTGGATACTTGCAGTAATATATTTTATAGTCTAATATATTTTTCAGGAAATCAAGCCAGTTTTATAGTCTAATATATTTTTCAGGAAATCAAGCCAGCAAGACTCATTGCTGATCACCATGCTTGGGACTCTAGAGTCAGTGCTATGTTTGTATTTTCATGGAATAAACTGTGCATTTACTTGTTAACTACTCCCCCCGCAAAAAAAAAAAAGAAAGATCAAAATGGATGTTATTAGATTAATTTGACTATTTTGAGTTTTGAGGTCCATTTAGTAGAATAGAATCTAACTTTTTAAGAATAAGCTGCATATGCTTTATAATCCACCAATACAGAAATTGGTGAGGCATGGAACGACAAAAGCTAGGTATAGATGTTCAGGTTCTTTGAAAAAAAATAATAAACCTACAACAAAACAGTTGATATTTAGGTTAAATGATCGTTCGGGTTTTCAGATTCTTTTCCCACAGGGTAACATTTTTAATTTTTTTTTGAAATTATATGCTTTACTTTTTAATCAAAAAAATAAAACTGAATGTTATTATTTGATTTTTGAGGTTTTGTTTTTTTAGCAGTGTAATGTCTTAAAATTCTCTGAAATAAGCTGCCTATATTTTTAGGCCTCCAGAAAACAATTTAGAAATGAAAGAAAAAAATTCATTTAGGTTATCGGATCATCGTGTTAAAATAAATCATTGACATTTATTATGTTTCATGATTGCACCATCTGTCAAGGTTGAAATCGTTTAGAGTTACTTTTGATTTTTTGACGACGAAAAAAGAAACATATTCATGGCAAAAACAACCAATACGTCAGATCTTTTGAACATTATTTTCTTTTCTAAAACGTTGCGAAAACCTTGCCTAGTTATTTAGGGGAATTGTTGAAGAACGACAGAATACGCAAATTAAAAATAAAAAATATAGTCAGGAAATGTTGACAAAAAATAACATTATTTTAAGAAAAATTGTTAACAGATGGATAAAAGATTAATAAAAAGAGCACTATTTAAGTTATTAATTTATTTAAATGTTAAATTAATCAAATAATGCTCAAAATCTGCATAATTATTTGAACGATAATGCTAACAAACTGAAAGAAAAAATAATTAAATTTTAGATTGTTATTTTAAAACATTGCATAGCTATTTTAACAAATAGTTAACAATCAGAAAAAGAAAATTACTTGCATAGCTGTTTTAACAAATAGTTTACAATCAGAAAAATTTGCTGAACAAAATGTACAATTTTGATCAGATTAATGGTTAAAGCAATCAATATCATGATTTCTTGTCAGGAAAGATTTTTAGGCTCGTAAAAGATAACCAAATCGATGTCATGAGTATTCACTTTATTCGATCATTATTTCTTCATTGTCCGAATTGTTACCAAAATTCTACAGAATTACTGGGCGAAAATTGTTGACAAATGTGAAATGAAGAAAAAAATGTGAAAAACAGAATAATTTAAGTGGTCATTGCGAACATTTTGCATATTTTGTCTGAACGAAAGAGCTAACAGGCAAGCAAATTGTGACATAAACATTGAATATTAGGGTATTGCATCCTAATCTTCATTGTTTGAAATGTTTGATATTTAGGAATCCTGCAGGATTTTTTTATAATCATCTGCATAGTGTTTAAGTTACGGACATTTCAGGTCTCTGTGCTCCTACATGAATCAGCAGACTGCAAAATTTCAAGTAAACTTCTTGTATAAGTGTTTGCCTTTGAACAAATAGTTAACTAAAAAGCAAATTGATGAAAAAAAGGGGTGGATTCGTCTATCTGGATGGACATTTGACCGTATTTATTAATTAATTGAATTTTATTGAAATTCTAAAATTCAGAGATATTTAGTGGCTTATATCCTATTCTTCGTTGTTTGACATGTTCAATATTAAAGTTTCCTGTAGAATTTTCAGAATTATCTGTTTGTTGTTTAAGTCCAGTAACACTTCTGGCCTCTCTGCTACAAGGTTAATTAAATTTTGCTTGGTTTTGAATGATAACAGACAAGCAAATTGATCCTTAAACCCGTGGATTTTAGGTTATATCATCCTAATCTTCATTGTGACATGTTCAATATTTTAGCCTTATGTAGGTTTTTAAGAATAATCTGCTGGGTAGTTGAGGCTGCTAATACTCCCAATCTCTCTGCTGTAAACTCAAAAAAGTATATGTAGATTATCCCAGCAAAACTACATGCTAAAATTCACTAAAAATAATTGAAAATTTTGAACGAATTAGTTAAGACAAGCAAATTGATCACATAAACAGTGGGTATTTAAGTTAATATATCATAATCTTCGATGTCCCAAACATTTAATAGTTTAATTTTACGTAGTTTTTTAATCTCAGAACCATCTAATTAGTGCTTGAGTTTATGGACGCTTGGGGTCTGTCTGTGGTAACTTTAACTACGCATAACTCCAGAAAAACCTACAGAAACAGTAAGTACACTGCTATATTCACTTAAAAATAAAATATTTGAGTGAGAAGATTTTTAACCTTGATTATCTGAAAAATTGCGCGCTTGGACAGCATTAACGCTCTGAGAAGGCACAGTCGAGACTATAGTGGCCCAAGTGCATAACGACATTTTTCTGTCAATATTTGTCAAAAACAAAATCGCAATTCTGTCAATATTTGTGGAATGAAAATCACGTTTGTTTAGATTGGAAAACAAAATTTATATGTGATTCTTCAATCAGTTCTGATCAATAGTGCTAAAGCTTCTATCAAATATCCCTGAATTTAGCATCCAAGAGCTTCTTTATGTAAAATCTGTCAAAATTTCTGTCAAATTTGAAAGATAATGCTACAACGCTGTTAAAAATGATAAAAATATTTCTTTCTTCAAAGTACCGATTCACTTACAGATAAATGATAGATCTGCTCCAGAAAATAAGATCTCTGAAAAGATCCAGAAACCAAAAGGTCAGAGAAATGTTCTTTTATTAAAAATGCTTTGAAGTTTTAGCCACCGCTTGGCAGGTACACAGTTCGAATCCCGTCGACTCCTGGCATGCTTCTATGCACGACTGCTGTCAATATAAATGCCAGATAATAATCACTTCCTTAAATCAAACCAAGCGCTTAAAAGACTCGAGGTAAAAAAGAAGAAGAAGAATAATTAAATTGGTAGATTTTTCTTTCAGCCTGCATTTTCAGATTTAATACTGTTCAACCGCTTTAGGCATAATTTTTTCTTTGAAAGTTTAAGAGATTTTTGTACTTCGTATAGAAAAGGCAACAATTGGGCATTCTTAAAGCGTTAAAAGAAGTAAAGTCCATCGTACCGGCAGCTTTTCCGCCAAATTTAGCGATACTTTTCTGTGCTTTTGTCGTTTTTAAATGTAATTTTCTCAACGTCAAGCGATTCTTTTAAGACGGCTCAGTGCATTTTAAGTACTTGTCTCCATTTTTCGCTGCTGAATGCGATTCTTTTCTGCAAGTTCGGTATATTACGCTGCTTTTGTCAAATCTCTGCCGCTTCAAGCAATTCTTTTCTAGCAAATTGCCTGCAATTTTATTTTTTAAAAATCTAAGTAACTAGTTTTTCAAAGCAGAATAAACTATCGGTTTAAGGAATTATTTTCTGTAATTCTGATTATGTTACCGCTTTTCTCCACTTTAAGCTATTCTCTCCTCAGTTTACTTGTCTAGGCCAAACAAAATAGGGGGAAAATCTTCGCAAAAAAGTTCCAAAAAATGACTTTTCAGGCAAAATAACTGTCGCTTTAACGGACGCGGTCTTCGTGCAATTCGATATATTTTGTGGCTTCTCTCCATTTTTCTTCAGTTCAACTGATTCTTTCCCGAGCTAGGTGAAATTTAACATTGGAAAACATCTAAATAATCAATTTCTAATCAAATATCAAGTTTTCCAAGCCAAAACGGCGAAATGACAAGTTTGGCAAACGAAAGACAACCAATGAACGAGGTTTTAAAGGAAAAATTCAACGAAATAACCAGATATGCATTTCAGAACGATGAAATAATGAGTTTTCAAATAACGAAATGAAAAATAATAATTATAATAAATTAAAAAAAGAAATAACTTTTATTTTCCATTAAAAAAACGAAACGGAAAAATAAACAATGACGAAATAAACTTTTTTTTAGTTGAAAACAACTGATTTTCCAGAAAATCAAACAAAAAACCAGATTTACTGTTAAAGATAACGAACAAAGGAAAATTTCAAGTAAAAGAAATGAAATAAGAGTTTTTCCTGCGCTATTTTTCTTCATTTTCATTCGTAAAGTAATCTCCGTATTTTACAGGCTTTCAGGCTCTCGAATCCTTCAAAGCATCTTCTCATTCAAAATTTTACGCTAAGATGAAGCATAAGAGATTCGTATAAAAAAAATGAATAGAAAGGAATTTATAAAAGAGAGCAGCAAATATCCTACCACCATTTTCGTTCACATCTGAAAGTTTTTTCAGCCGCGACCTCCATTTTTCTTGTTCGTACTTTATTTTATTCTATTACCTGCTCTGAATATATTTTCGTTTGGAGGATGTGATATTTCTTTGCTATTCTTTTATTGTAAAGCCGTCTAAATCGAATATTCAGAAATGCGTTGAAGCATAGCGCTTAATCTTGAACGTCGATTTCGATACAATCTGTCTGATGTTTAACTCAGGGTAGTGACCATTCCATTAACTCCAGCATCAATGCGGCGCGCTGTTATAGGTTGGTTTGTCCTGGCCACGTGGCATGAATAGAAGGCGTGGAATATGTGACGATGTGAATTGGCTTGTATGAACATGGGTCCCATTTAATGGGGCTTAATGGAAAATTATCATTGATTCCTTCCGTCTATAGCTTGGACTTAGCCTACGCTTTCTTCACGATATGAAGAGTTTCGGGTATGTTTTTTTTGTTTTTGTTTTATTAAACTAATTGATAATGTGGTTTACGGTCAAAATTGTGTTGGTATTATTATTATTTTTTATTAGTTCTCCTATTGCAATTGTTGCATTTGCTTTTCAATTACTTATTTGGTCAATGAGATTGTATTGTTTAAAATATTTTTGACTTTTTTCTATAGTTGGGATTTAAACACAATTTTTTTATGTTCAAAAATTACGGTTTATCTCTTTTATTGGTTTGAGTAGGTTGATTTTTCATTTTCCTTCATTTTGCTTTAAGTAAATTAGGAAAATACATAAACATTATACATTGTGGCAAATATTTAAGCTTGCTAGCTTTGGCGGTGGGCTGGTACTGAAGCAGTGAATGCATGTTTAATGCAAACCTAGCGATATGTGTTGGACAACTGACGCAAACAAAAATAGAGAATGCATAGTTAATTCATGTAAAATGAGGCAAGCGTTGGATTTTGCTTCTTGTTTGTTTATTGTTTCTTGAAAAGCTTACGTGTTTTAGGTTGTGAGTTGTTGTCTTCAAGGGAGGAGCCATAAGAATGGTGCAATGCTTGATCGAGGGAGGAATCGTAGGAATGTTGTGCAGCTGGTGAGTGGCTCATATGTTTGTTTTTCGTAATTGATAAGTAGAAGCATTACAAGGGAAAGTGAATGGTTTGAGCAAGGTCCTGTAGACTGTGGGTACACATGCGGTGAACGTATAGTTAATTCATGAAATGTTAGGCGAGTGTTGGGTTTTGTTTGTACTTAGTCTCGTTTGTTTATCGTTTGTTGAAAAGCTTGTGGGATTTTTACCCGTTGGTTGTGTTTTTGCATATGGGTACAAATGAAGTGAATGCATAGTTAGTTTATGAAATCTTAGGCGAGTGTTGGGTTTTGTATGTGCTTATTCTTGTTTGTTTATCGTTTGTTCAAAAACTTTTGAGTTTTTTGGCTCTCAGTTGTGCTTTTGCATGTTCGTTATTCTGTAAAAGTTGAACATGCATTAATTATGTTTTTATTGTGCTAGTAGCCTATGAGCAAAGCTCAGAAAGTAAATTGTGCGACATGAGTTTGAGGGATGGTTTTTGCTCATTGTTTTTTTATTGTTAGTTGAGAAGCTTGTGTGTTTTTTCACTATTGGCTGTCTTTGACGTTTGTCATTCTATGCAGTGCTTGATCTAGGGAGGAGCCATAGAAATAGTGCGCAACTAGTGAGTGGCTTATTTGTTTGTTTTTGATAATTGATAACTAGAAGTGTTACAGGGGAAAGTGAACAGTTTGAGCAAGGTTTTGTGGACTGTTGGTACACATGCAGTGAACGTATAGTTAATTCATAAAATGTTAGGCGAGTGGTGGGTTTTGTTTCTGCTTATTGTCATTTAACTCATGAAATCTTAGGTGAGTGTTGGGTTTATTTGTGCTTATTCTCGTTTGTTGAAAAATTTGTGGGTATTTTAGCCTTTTGCATGTTTGTTATTTTGTAAAAGTCAATTGTCGGTGAATGGCTTTGTTGTGTCTTTATGATACTTGATAAGTAGAAGTATTGCTTATTGTTAGAAGGGTAAATAGGGCAGTGAATGAATTAATTCTTTTTTTATTGCTTGAGTGGCTATTAGCCTGTCAGCAAAGCTCATAAAATAAATTGTGTGAGATGTGTTGGAGTGTTGGTGGGTATAGAAGCAGTGAATGCATAGTTAATTCATGAAATCTGAGGGGAGTACTGGGTTTTATTTGTACTTATTCTTATTTGTTTGTTGTTTGTTAAAAAACTTGTATGTTTTAAGCTTTTGGTTCAGTTCCTGCATGTTTGTTATTATGTGGCAGTGCACTATTGGTGAGTGGCTTCTCTCTGTGTTTATGATACTTGGTTACTATTACAAGGGCTAATAGGGAATGTTTGCAAAAATTATCATGTTGGTCTATTCTTTTGCAAATTTTATTTTTGTTTGTGTGGTTCATGTTTATGAATAGCATATTACATGTCATGGATTGTGTTAATTTGTCTGATTTATCCCTGTAACAGGAACCATTACTTGCAATTGGAGTTGGAGGCAGACATCTATACTCGTGCAAATATACTTGGTTGTTGAACAAGGAACTGGAAGGTTAGATTCATGTATCATTGTTCTCATTTGTTTGTAATGAATTTTAAGTCTTTCAATGTGCATAAAATTTATGCTTTGGAAGAGTTGTGAACAATAAAGGAGAAGCTTGGTTCAAGAATTTGACTCACTGAATAGACAGATGAGCATAGAAAATGGCATGCAATGTAATTCATAAACATGAAACTTTTTTTTTGTTGAAAAGCAAGTTACCATTGCAATTGTTAGTTCCTGCTAATAAGAAAGTTTACTATTGCATCCATTGCATTTGCTTTTCAATTAGGCGTTTGGCCAATGAGATTGTGTTTAAAATATTTTTGACTTTTCCTTAAAGTCAAGATTTTAAGATGTATTTTTTGTCCTAAAAAATTAGGGTTTATCTCTTTTTCTATTGGTTTGAGTAGGTCGATTTTTCATTTTCGCTCATTTTTCTTTAAGTAAATTAGGAGAATGTGGGGACAATATATATTGTTGAATTTGTTTTTGAAATAGTTACTTATTGTTCTTAAACTTTTGATGGTGAATTAAATTATATTGTTTGAAGTATATTTGTCTTTCTCCCATAGTTGGTTGGAGTGGATTTATTATTAGTTCCTGCTGGTAGGTAGGTTTACTATTGCATCCATTGCATTTCCTTTCCAATTAATTGTTTGACCAATCAAATTGTCTTGTTTAAAATATTTTTGTCTTTTTCCTATAGTTGGGATTTAAGTAGATATTTTTTGTGCTTGAAAATTACGGTTTATTCATTTTCATTTAAGTAAATTAGTAAAATAAGGGGACATTATATATTCTAGAAAATATTTAATCATGAAGCAGTGAATACATGTTTGATTCATTAAATGAAAATTGTTTGAGATGTGTTGGACAACTGGTGGGTAGGGAAGCAATGAATGCATAGTTAATTCATGAAATCTTAGGTGAGTGTTGGATTTTATTTGTGCTAATTCTCAAAGACTAGATTGATGCAAATATTTAATGTCTAAATGCAAATTCTGCCAGCTTTGCCAGCAAAATGATAGATACTAAAGCGAAACAAAACAATGCAATGAATTTTTGTAAACATCTAGTCATTGAATCCAAATTTTACAAGCTTTTCTATTAGGCTACCTATCGAAGCCATCAAGCCACAACTAATGCATTGTATGTTTTTATAGTGAACAAGGTCTAAAACAATATTTCTCTATATAGCAACAACATACTACTATTCTAATGCATCAATACCATTGTCACCATTCGTGCATTCATTTGACATTCACAATGTGTGCAACGTAGCAAAGCATACACAAGCATTATCATTTATAGTTGTTCACAATTCACATATTACAAGGTATTGGGATTGCTCCATACCACTGGAAAAATAGATAAATAATGCTTTTCAAACATCAAAAATATGTTCATAAATTCCAAGTATATAATGTTCCCATATTTTTCTAATTTACTGAAACTAAAATCAATAGTAGACCTATTGCAAGACAATCAAATTTTATTGGCCAAACAAGTATTAGAAATGAAAAAGCTAAAATTAATAATTGAATGCAAATTGTGTCAGCTTTACTGCTATCATGCACTTCATGTGCATGACATTTAGTTCAAAGGCAAGTCACTGTTGCGATCAAATTAGTTCACTATTGCAATTGTATAATGCACATTGGAAATGATAGTCTTGTCAATCAATCTATAACTAATGCATTAAATGTTAGTAGGTCTACCACTCATTTTTGTTTAAGTAAATTAGAAAAATAGAACTCTGTGTTTTTGAAAATATTTAATAGCTAAAAAACTCTACTAAGCCATACAAAATAATTTACAAAATGTTCTTTATAGTATTTGCAGTGTACTAGTGATGCATTGATTGCTATAGTGCCAAGGAGCCCATTGGAAAAGTTTATGCAATTTTCATTAGCGATTAAATATTTGTCCTAGGAACAATGGACTAATGGTAAGCGGTTTGTCTGTTTGTTTATGATACTCGTTAGATAAAAGTGTTGGTTGTTGTTACAAAGGCTAGGGGGACAAATGGGTAGAGTAGATGACATGTAATATGTAAGCCATGAATGTGGAATAGTTGAAGCTAAGAAGTAAGTGACTATTGTAACAAACGAGAATTATGACATGAAAACGTGAATGCTTTGAGCAAAGTCTTGTTCAGTGTGGAGGCATTCAATGCATTGACTATGTATTCATTGCTTACTTGCGCTAGTCTTTTTTTATTGTTGCATATTTTAGCATGTGCTTCTGTGTTTCATGTTTATGGATAACATATTATCTTGCACAATTTTCATTTATTAGACTATTGTTTTTGATCTGTGAGTCGTATTGTTTAATGTGCTAAACATGCATTTATTGCTTCAACATTTACCATTTTGCTGCAAATGGTGGAATATTTTGCATTCAGATGTTGAATATTTACAAAATATATAATGTGCTTTTGTTTTTGCAATTTCCTAAAGCAGAAACAAATAATAGGCTTACTTGAAGCAATAGAGAAACATAATAACTGTTTATTGTTGCTAAATATGAAATGAGATGATTGCAATTGTAACCCGCTCGTTGTTTAGTTGTTTCATGTCGTTTGTTATTTACTATACCTATTTGTACAATTAGGCCTTACAACAACGAATAATATTTCTAGTTGTAGCAAGACAAAAGTAGTGGTATGAGAAGAAGGGTAGTGACTTAAATGAATTTCTATTGCAATTGGTTTTTATACTAGCATATAGCATATCATGTTTCTTGACATGTTTGTTGATGTTGTTTATATGCTAAAAAAGGCTAATGCATTCTCTATGTTATTTGAATTTAATAGACTATTGTTTCTGATCTGCTTGTTATACCATTTAATGCATTAAACACACATTAACTACTTCAGTATCTATTATCCTGCTCTCAAAGGTGGCATGAATTTCATTTAGCGAATAAATATGTGCAAAATATAGAGTTTCCTTTTATTTTGGTAATCTACTTTAACAAAAATGAATAATAATCATGTTCCAGCTAATAGAAGAATTTTAACAAAAGAGAATTAAGACAAGCAAAAGTAAAAACTTTAAGCAAGGTCTTGTTGACTGTGGAGGCATTGAATGCATTGCCTATGTATTCATTTCCTAGGTAGTTGTTAGCCTACTGGATAGGCTTGTAGGATTTGTATTTAGTGTTTGAATGTTTGCAAAAATTTATCTTGCATAATTTGTATTTAATAGACTATTGTTTATGATTCGATAGTTATACCATTTATTGCATTAAACATGTATTGACTACTTCGATATCTACCACTTTGTTGCCAAAGTTGACACAATTTTCATAGAGTGATTGAATATTTGCAAAAAAATATAATGGGTTCCTATTTTTCTAACTTTAAAAAAAATGAATAATAAGCCTAGTCCAACGAATAGAAAAAGAGATAAAGTGTTTATTATGTCTTAATTGCAAGTGAAACTATTGCAATAGTAACCTCTTGCTTGGATTCAACTGCTCCATGTCATATGTTATCTACTATACCCATGTGCACAATTATACTTTATAACAGGAAACAATGGTTGTAGTTGCAGTAGGATAGAAGTACTAATACCAGGAGAAAGGCTGTCACTCAAGTGGCCTTGTGAAATGAATACAGTTGCAACAAGTTACTATTGCAATCATTGAGTTCAATTTAGAGATAGCTACTTGTTGGATCAAAATGTATTGTTTAAAATGTGGGTGGGTGCATGAAGATGGGTAGCCAATTTGTGGACAACTTTTTAAAAAAGTTATGAAAAATCATAATGCAACCATGTTATAATGTGCTTGTGTTATGGCTTGGTGTGTCGAGCCTAAGGCTTGGTCACAACAAGCCCATAACGCACTCGCGTTATGACCTATTAAAACAAAAACAAATTCATTCTTGCATTTTGACTATGTTTTTTCTTTTGCCCGCGGCCAAAATCCCCATCTTTCGCGCTCGCATTCTAGGAGGAGGTATTGTGCAAAAATATTCATCAATAATTGCTATTTCATCGTGAGGATGCCGCCACGTCGACAAGGAGGTGTGATAGGTAAGGATTGTTTGCTTTTTGTTTTGAATTTGTTAGTTTTAGGTTGAATTTGTTAGTTTTAGGTTGTATTTGATATTTATTTTTTGAATTTGTAGGAGATGCAAATCAGCCTCCAAATCCTCAACAAGTAGAGCAACAAAATCCTCAACAACAACCTCCTCCACCAACTGCGGATGTCCCCCTCTCTACCACCGATGAGCAGGTTTTTCTTTCTGGACCCTGGGGCTAACTGATTATTGGTTAGAGGGTCAGTGGTTCCTTCCGGAGAGTTCGGTCGATTTCATTTTCTGAGATCGTGGATAGGCTCATTGCAGGCCTTGGCAGTACGGGAGTTTCTTTGCTTCTGACGGCATTGAATTCTGTTGAGAATTGAGGGAGATAGGCTTACTTAAGTGATTTAAGTTAATTTTTAACTTAAAGTCTTTTTATAAAGTCAAATTGACTTTATAATTCTTATTTCACTTAAATTAAGTCTAAAGTGAATATTTTAATGTTATATCTCTATTCACTTAAAGGAGGCACCAAAAATCAAAAGGGAAACTATAGAAAGTGATTTAAGTTTAGTTTCATAAATTTAAATGAGCTAAAGCCCTAAAATGTACGGCCTTCTTAGGGTTTCTCCTCTTTTGCTTTATAAGGGATTTGGGCAATGAGAAACTCATCTTTTTGAATATTTCAACTTTGCCTTGGAGGTTTTTTCCCTTGCTTTCAGCCTGTGACCAGGTTTGCAGCAAATCCACCATTGGAGAACGAAATCTCTTCAGTGTGAGCACTTGTGAAGTTGTGAAAGATCAGCTGAATTAGTGCAGATTGAGAGAGCTTCATTTCAGAAGTTCTGCAGTGCTTCAACAGATTTTTGTAGTGTTCTTCATCAAAAACAGAGGGTTTATTAGTTGATGTTCTTCCTTCACCATGGCAGACTTCATGGCTGTTTGGGCACACCTTCAGAGATGGTTTTTGGTGCTTTTTGTTTGAAAGGGCGTGGCACTTGCAAGGAAGGTTTTTTTGGCTTTTTGGAGAAACGTCTTCTTTCTGAGGATCTCTCTTCATGAACTTGGGCGCCCTAGCTATACTTCTCTCTAGCTTCAGTTTCAAAATAAACTTTGCAATCTGTAACTCTCTACTCCAGTTTTCGTCAGTTCTTCACTATGCTGGTCGGATTTCTTATTTAAAAAATCTGGAGGCTTTCGGGTATGTTTGTATGTTTTAAATCCATTGTTGATGATAATAAACACCTTCTACAATTCCAGTTTGATTAAATTTGCTCAAGTTTTCATTTTGTGAGCTTTTATATGATGCGCCCCTTCTCTTCTGTCTACAAAATTTCTCTAAAAAACTAAAAAACACAAATAGACTTAAGAAAAAGACAGGGGTTTGAGCAGTGAGCTAGCAAGGCTCATCACACAATCCCTCAACAATCTACACGACACATCGTTACCTCAATATTTAAGAGGTTTCCTATTCATCGTTCACCAACGATAGGAACTTTTTCATGATAGGTGGTACATGGTTTTTGATTACCCACTGTGCAATAATTGTGAAGTCCCACAGTATTTCCTTAGGAAACTATACAGTGAGTTCATATTGAATAAAATCCCAAATTATTTTGATATGAGGGACTTCCAAGGGAGAGGTGGGCAGGGAAAAATTTAGTGGTGAATCTTTGCGAATTGGCGAATTCTAGGAATCGGCCAAGTCAAAATTGGAAAATTTCTCGCACTGAATAGGGTGTCCAATCGCCCAAAATTTATGAACTATAGGTCCAATGCATTTCCATTCGCCAATGAGTTTTTTTATGAGGCATATTTAAGCAACAAATTCACCATGGTCAAACTACATGTTTCAATTGGACCGACTAATATTTTCGCTTGGATATCGAAAGCATTTAATAAAACACCTACATATTCACCAATACTATTAAAACAACATTGTATCAAGACCCATGTCACCAATTAAAATTTACAAATAGTTGCTTGTGAAGACCCATTTCACCAATTAAAATTTATAAATAGTTGCTCATGAGGACCTATTTCGCCAATAACATTAAAAAATAATTACATTTGAGGACATATTTCGCCTTGAAAATTACAACGTATTGTTGTATAAGCACGCGAGATTCACCAAATTTTTAATATACCATTTAAAATCCCGCAAAATTCACCAAATGTGGAATCATGGATTGATATAAATACAATTGAAAGTGTCATTTATTCTTACACATTTTGTTCAGTTCTGAGGTTCTACTTCTCCATTCGGAAGTTAGTGAAAGCTGAAAACGTAGACTTAAAAGGTGAGTGATCATTTCTTAATAGTGTTATTAGTTATAATAAGTTTTCTTTATCTCTTTTCCATTCTTGCTTCAACAAAGTGAACCTTAGAACCAAACTCTAAAGTTTCAAAGTTTTCAAAACCTCCAACCCATCGAGTAGAAAGTTGACCAGGAAAGACTTGCAACTCAACAAAGTGAGCCATCAACCAAGTCGGGGAATCAAGAAGTTATGAAAATTTAGAACTCCATGACAAGGTTATAAAACTCTGAGGACTAGCGACTAAGGTTAGGAAAAGCCAAATTTTTTATATTGTATTCCATGGTATTGAATTTTATATGTGATTTTGCATCATTTTTAAAGAACAACACTTATCACACTACTTATAAATTCCTATTGCATTTCCATTCACACAATCTTTGATAAAGAACTAAAAGGAATATTATTAATCCATTCCTTGAATAGAAGCTAACAATTCAACATCCATAACTTATAAGTTATAAGCTAACAAAAGCTAACAGTTCAACATAAATAACTTATATAGGCATCCACCCAACTTAAACAATAAAAGCTTAAACTTCCAAATCACTTAAATTATACTAAGAAATCCTTACACATCCATCACCATAAAATATTTATTCATAGATAAACATTCCACAACAATGAAACTATCCAAAAATCAATCATTCCAATAATAGACAATCCACTGGCAAATATAGAGTTTTAAATTTTTTTGTCTTGATAACGGTTTCTTGAAGACAACCATTTTAGAAATTAAAATAAAAAGTCTTTGAAGTATCAAGAGATCCAAATTAAAGAAAATAACATAAAAACTAAAAACTAAATAGCAGTCCCACTCCTAGCACCGACTCCTTCGCTTTCAATTATTTCTGCCTCCTTCTCCTTCAGTAATGCCTCCTATGCCTTTACTCTTTGCTTGTATTCCTGGTACTTGGTGACAATTGCGGTGATGTTTTTGCTTCCTAGAGTTGTACTAATCTGTAACCTGGTTCTCCATTTGAGCAAAGCATTTTTAGACTTAACCAACATCTAAGATCTTTTCTCTTCTCCACATTTATAATTCCTCAGGTGGATCTCCATTCTACTGAGTTTCGAGAAGGACTCACATGTCACTATAGCAGGATCAACTATTTCTTTCTTGAATATCTCTCTAAACTTCAGACAAATCTCTTTTATATCTAGAATGTTTTCATCAAACTCATCAGTAATTTCCACTCCCAGAATACGACAATCTTCTTTAACTTCCACCAACATTTCATAATATTGATCACATGTATTATTAATTTCCTTCACCAGATTATCATATATATATTCAATTTCCATTCCAATGAAACAGACCAGGAAGGGTCTAGCTCCTTAGGATTATTCACAATTTTCTCACCAATTAATATCTTCGAATCCATAGAGTTCAATTCTTTCATTTCTTGAGAGAGCACATAGAGACTAGTTTGATCTTTTCTGAGCTGTTGAATTTTTGTTACTAACTCCCCCTCTTCTTAACAAATCAAGTATAAAAGAGCACATATTTATTCAGAAAGAAGACAACCTTTTGAGATATTTTATCGATCCCCTCACAAAAAGCTCTGGAATAGCTCAAATTCTTTTTAATTTTCTCTATGGTGAGCACATCGATGCCCTCTACCTAAGAACTTGAGGTTTCATCAGATGTAGGAGGAGTGGCCATGGAAGAAATAAAGTTACTCAATGCAAGGACTTGAGATTCCAGTTTTATATTTTATTTCCTCTGTTCTTTCACTCTTTTAATCAAGGTATTGACTGAATAATTGGCATGGTACACATCACGTTCTAGTGTTGGAGGCCCCATATCAACATGTGTGACTTTGTAGTCCGCTTCCTTTATTTCGTCTTCATTTAAATCCTTCACAGGCTCAGTAATTTCTAACATTTGATTTCTAGAAGTAGCATCAGTCACCATCCTTGAAATCCTCTTGGCTTTTTTAGGTTTTGAAGAGCTTTGAAGTAAATTTGAAACTATATCCACTCCAACTGTCATTCTAGGAATATGCTTTCTCTTCTTCTCCACTGCTTTTTTCAGCCATCCTGGGGAGGCTACTACCAGACCAAAATTTTCATTTCCACTTATAGATTCTTTAGGAGCGTTAGGAGTGATAGGTGGATTATCAAGTAGAGGTGGAGAAGAGGGAAATTCAGAGTCAGACAAAGGATGAAAGATATTATCTTCAGTGATCTATTTAAAGATAGCTTCAGAATCTGCAACCACAAGTTTTCCTTGATTGGTCTTCTTCTTAGGGTAGGAGAAAGCACACTGTCTTATTCACATATGCTCTTTAACTTGAATGTTTCTTTTAGCCTATCACCATCACCTCCTCACTGAGAATTTTCACTAGAGGACCTCACAGAGGGTTTCCCTGATGATAGACTTGCACCAGATGCTTATGTAGACCCCTGTTCATTCTTTTGTAATGACTTGGGCTTCTGAACAAGACCAACAACTTGCCACCATTTCCCATCCAACCAGTCTTGGGTTCTTTTAAGCACTAGGGAAACACACCCTCATATCTAAAATTTCACTTTGGCTCCAATCAACCCTAGGGTGGGATTTATCAGACAATTTTTCATATGCATGATCTATGATTGTTGAATCCTTAGCTATATTTTTCAGGAATGTGAAATGACAGATCGAAAGCTTGTATTTGTTTTAGCATTAGCCTCATATAATATCTTCTCAAAACTTCCTTCTCATTGAAACAATCTTCCCATAAATATTTGATAGATGGGTGATGCCGATATAATCTCCCTCCATAGAGATTATGCTTCACAAAACCCTTACTGTCAAAATTAGCTCTCATAGATAGATTTTGGAGGTTATATTCCTTGAGAATTCCTTCAGCTCCCCTGGCCATCTGGTTTGATTTGCACACAAAAGAAGGGGTCTCCAATGGGAAGATATACCCTCGTTTCCCCATGTTTGTATACTTAATATTAATCATGGCCATTTGTTGACAAACTTCTAGAAATATCAATAAATCTTCAAGATACCGAGATAATTTAAATGGGGATTTCTCAAAACATCCTATTCTCAGATAGGAAAACTTATCAAATTGGATATAAAAACTCCCAAATTTTGATACAAGAGAAATTTTTTTAGGGGAAAGGCGCATTTCTGGATTTCCATCTAGCTTCCTCATGACCTCCATTAAAAATGAATCATTAACATGACAAAAATCACCCATTCCAAATTGTTTAGTGAATTGAGGAAAATGTTTATACACAGGCATATTAGAAGCTAGGGTTCCTTGTAGCTCCAACCCAGGACAAAAGGACCTCTAACTACCTACAATGTATGTTAGGAAATAACAAATACAAAAAATAGCAGTCTTATGGAAATTATTTAATTTCTCATTCAAATGGAAGCAAATAACTTCAACCCTATCAATGAAAATGTTTTCATCATAGACTATCAAGATAAATCGGCACATCCAATCATCAAATAACTCCACTTGTGCATTCCCAACAACACGTTGCAATAAAGCAATAACATCTACAATTTCTCCCTTAAAATGCAATCTTTTGAGTTTACTTAGCAATTGTGAATTACCTTTCTTTTCATAATTCAACCAGGTTTTGGCCATGGAGTTCTTACACCCATCCTTATTTGCTTTGAAAAATTCACCTGCCACTACGACAGACATGTCTTCTATAGGTTCCCTTTCTGGAATCCCCAACGCGCAGGAAAAAAATTCAGGAGAAATTTCTACAATTACAGTTCTGTCTACGGCTTTAATTTCCCATGTTTACAGAATGTACCTTCTTGCACATGCACTTATCAGTTCCACACTCAACACAACTTCTGGAAACCCTCCATCCTAAGCTAGACCACTTTCTAAGAGTTTTATATCCAACTTAGACTTTTTCGACCCTCTCTAGGCACACCCAAAATTTGTCTAACTTAAAAGGTCTAAGCGTCGTATCCCTTATGCCAACCTAATGTTCACTCTGCATGAGCACAAATTCATGGAGAATGAATGTTTGCACATGAGATTCTGAGAAGTGCTAGCCTTGGCAAAGAACGTCAAGAATGCAGGCTAAAATTCTAAGTGAAAATAATGTTTGCACTTGAGAAGTACTGGCCTTGGCAAAGAACAAGAATGTAGACTAAATGTCTAAGTACAACTTCACCATCCACTTATGCCATTATTTTTGATATGATGTGCTTTAAATGCGGCATTCAATTTCATACCTAGAGAAGATAGCCTTTAAACCTGCATGCTTTTGGAAATTCCTGAAAAGGCAACTCAAGTTTATTCCGGACATAGCATTCAATGAGATGTCAAACGACGATGCCTTTGAAAGGCGAGATAAGTCCATCATGTTGCGTGGTCTCTGAAACTTGGAACCTCAAAACCAAAGTCTGAAGTTTCAATGTTTTTGAAACCTTTGAACCACTGACTAAATCCACACACCGTAACTCAAAGGTTACGTATGCATGAACTTAAGTTACTCAACAAAGTGAACCAAGTTGGGGAATTAGGTAGTTATGAAAATTTAGAATTCTGCGACAATGCGACATGTCACATGGTTATAAAACTCAGAGGCCTAGCGAATAAGCTTGCTTTGCTCCCTTATTTTGAGTCTACAACCATACATCAAATGTTCATCGAATGGTTGAGTAATTTATGATATAAACAATAAACATGTGTTTTAAAGTTTTTTTATTTTTAACCATTAATGCGCTCGAATTATCAAGGCCTTTATAAAATGAATTACAATGTCACATTAATAGCACAACCATTAATAGCACTAAGCACAATAACACTTAAAATTACAATTGCAAAGGACTTAATAAAAGGAATTACAATTTCACATTAATAGCACAACCATTAATAGCACAATAACACTTAACGTTGCAAAGGACTTAATAAAATGAATTACAATGTCAAATTAATAGCACAACCATTTAATTCATTACAACTGAATTACAATGTCACATTATTACATAGTACAAATACAAATGTAGGGGAAAGCGCCAAGCTTTTGTTGGATCGCTGGTGAAAATGTAAATGTAATACATGTGTATTGCTTTATGTTTTACTTTTAAATCTACATGCAATTATTATTTTTTTGCAAGGTAAAACACTGCTAGGGGAAACACCCTATATTGATTATCAAAAAAGTATTACATGGGTTTCTATTTTTCAAAAAACCACCCTGAAGGCCTTTTCTGTCAAGTGACCTTCCTTGATCAGCTATCCCACCCATATTTTCATGCATTAAAAAAATTATTACAAAATTAGCCTAAATTTTAGTACATGCACTCCAAGACTTGGGACTGACTCAATTACCCTATTACTATTACTATTGCTATTCGACAACAAAAAGTTGAAATCATACCCAACCATACTTTATCATTCATCATCATCCTCTTCATCATCATCATCCTCCGACTCTATGTGTTTCACGTACACCTTGCAATTTGTAATCATCGGCCAGTCTGCTCCACATTTCTGGTGTGCTAGGCTTTTGGTCTTTTCCTCTGGGTCCCTGGGATCATTTGCAAGCCATTCTTCCCCATCTCCAAGGTCTCAATCATCATCATCACCCACTGCAATTTCCTCTGGCAAACCTTCATCCTTCATGTATCTCGTTGCCCACCCACATGGGAGATTGTTCATCAACTTTACTGCCCTAAGGAGAAAGAAAATGCTACGGTCCCTTTTATCCCACAATTTTTTCAAATCCTTCTAGATCGATGGTTCGGACCAAAGGAAACTTCATTACCTCTCTCCCTCTCATCCACATCATGTAGTAGTTATGTGGCATGGGGATTTTCCTATTCTCATCCACATTATCTAGTGTCATGTCAATGTTGCCCAGCCATGCGTGCACGAAGACCATTTGGGTCAATTTTTTGCTTATCTCTTTTGAGACTCCCATATGCAAAAGGACTTCTAAGAACATTGCTGGAATCTCTGTATTTGCTCTGGCTCTGTGATAAGCCTTCAAAAATTCCAGCCCAACCACC
>VDFB02171474.1:0-20250 GCA_007258455.2 Sequoia sempervirens
GGGATGATATAAAGCATGGAGACATTTAGGTCTCCTCCACGTTGACCTGAAAGGATTTTTTTTCTTCTATCTCTCTATGTGTCATTGCTCCTTTTTGTTCATTTTTCCATGAGGCATTTGGGGAATGATGACAGTTCCAAGATCTATTATATCACTATAGCAAATACATGTGTTGACCCTGAATCCATGGATCCCTTATGTGTTATCTTTGGATTGCATGCAGGGGAAACTTCCTTTTTCATGATGCAACTTTAGTTAGAAATATATAATTGGCATAGGGATTTCCAAATAAGCTCTCATTTCTCTTTTATCAATTGGCATATATATCACTTCTACTTTAGAGTAATTTCTCATAGTATGGTGTTTAGCAATTCCTTTAAAGTGGGGGCATACATTGGCATTATTTCATTATTATTATTTTATTTTGGCATTGATCTTTTTTGGCATAGACTTATGGTTACACAATTTTTGTGATGATTTTACCCATGTGCCACCTTTTTTTTTTATGAGTGCACACCTTGTAGACCTGGTGTGTGTTTCTCATCACTTGTCCTCACCTAGTGAATAGCCAATTTTCACTAGCCTATGAGTATATATATTTTGTTCACAGAGTGGACAACATGTTTCACTTGTGAACATTCTTATGGACAATAGCCGAACCATGTCTAGTCCATCCTTTTTCCTTTTTTCCATTTTGCATTAGCTTATACATTGTACACTTGTGGATCTTGTCTTACACGTCTTGTGTGCCCATTTTTCCTTATGTTTGTTTGCCATGGGATCTTTGATCTTGAGGGATTGGCAACCTCCTTGATATTTTTCGTCCTATATTTCCATCATTTTTACACTTGGAACTCTCTTGACACATATTTATCTACTTAGTGTGAGTTTGAGCATGGACTCATACTCTCACTAAAGTGCAGGCTAAATGTAGTGTAGGAAATTGTATACCTTTCCAATTTCACACTATGTTTGGGTACCTTAATTATTGGACTTATTAAGCTCCTAATATTACAAATTATGCATTCCAAATCCCTATTTTTCTCATTTTATGTTAGGGAAACCTATATTCAATTAATGCAATCAATATTTTAACCACCCCGAAATGAATGTGTCTTAGAATTTTTGGCCAGGACCCATTTTCCCAAGGGCGAATGGGTCCTTCTTAAGTCCTAGATCCCAATTTTTAATATATTTTTAGTGGTACTTTAATGATACAAATTTCATATGCAATTGTCGGCTTTTGGAATCTAATTTTTGGGAAATTAGATAAACAAGTCTATAAATACATGGTATTTTCATCAATTCAAATCTAAGACAACCTAACATGCATGATCTATCAAATTCAATAGAAAATATTATTGTCAAGAGAGTTCAAGAGCATATTTATCAGTCACTTGTTCTAACGTTCAAGATCATATCATCATGTTCAAGCTTATGTGTGTTCATGTCATCTTGTGAAGGCTAATATGCATTGTTGATCCTCAAAACATCCAAGCATTCAAGTATCCAAAAAGTCAATAAAAGAAAGATATTATTCCTTGGAGTGATGTGTTTGACTTCAGTCTGAGCTAAGGCAAGCCATTAAAGGTTTGGTGAGTTGTAGCAAGAAAATTTTCATTCATCATTCCTTCCATTTATCAATTTTCATTATCTTTCTATTAAGGTTTAATTACCAAACATGGGGTTTGACTAAGGAAAACCCCCATTCAAAAAAAATATTATTCTCTTTGTATTAGTAGATTTTAGCTTGAGGAAAGACAAAAAGGATCTCAAAGAGAAATTTGGAAACTTTGCATAAGTTGTCACCATTGTTTTCAAGCCATGGAAACTCAATTATAGGTTTAATTTTTGACTTTTCAATAGTGGGACCTATGTTAAATTAAATCCAAGATCTAGCATGATAGGATTGTAAAATATTTTTTTGGACATCCTACCCAGGACCTATTCGCCCTAGGGAAAACCTATCCTCCAACAGTGCTCAAAACCAAATTTTAATGCTAGGCACATTTGTCCAGACCCTTCTCAGATCTTCCTGCAAACTGTCAATTTATTTTTTGTAGCTTCAAGATCTTGCATTTCATCATATATGTCATATTGTTCATTAATTTTGGTTGCATCATTTGAATCATTTTCATTTAGTTCAAAATCTTGTTGTCCTAAGGAACCTAGATATTTAGGTTTGATTGCCTCACATTAGGGTTAGTAGTCAATCTCTACACCTTTCAATCTTTGAGGTTTAATGAAATTATGGGAAGAGGGATATCTTTAGTTCCTTAGTTCTTTGTATGAAGGACCTAGGACACCCTATTTTTGGGATTCTCCCTTTTTCCACCATTTCAACATTCTTCATAAAAAAATTTCTATCCATTCCCCAAATTTGAAAACATGTGACAAATATTGCATGCACAAGTCACCATCAATGCCCAACTCACCCTTTGACCTCTATCCCCATTGGATTCTTATACATTTGTGAGATCCTCTTCCCCATGAGAGCCACCCTACACTTTCCATTTTTCACCACTTATCATATCCCTCAAGCCTACTCACCTTACACCTTTCCTTATTTGTTTCCACTTTTCTTGATCATGTTCTTCCCAAGATGTGCTCACACATGTGTGAGCACACCTTGCCTACACATATTATTGTATTGTTCTTCCCACTATGTGCTCACACATGTGTGAGCACACCTTACTCTCTTCCCCATGACACATATCATGGTCACATGCCTTCACCTTACAACACTTATCACAAGGCTAAGCCTTGCCATCTCATTCAATCCTAGCCCTACATTTCACAAGAAGATCTTTACCCTCCATTTGTCCATAATTATTTTTATGAATTCAAGCCTTCTTTCCCATTTTAGTCAATCAAAATTTCCATAGCCATATTATGCTCGAAAATTGGTCAAATAGAAATACATAAATCATCAATTAAGAGAAAAAATTCCAGGTTCTAGGGTGCAAACTTGAGGTCAATCCTTGGAGAAGGGAAACTAAGGTATAATAATTGTTTTGAATACTTTTTTTTTTTTGATTGAATTTACCTTTCTATCTTTTCATACCTCTTAATTTTCGCATGCTCAATGGGACCCACATCCTTTATTAATTATTTTCATAAGTTTTTGTGAAGTGTTAACTCAATAGTACTGGATTTGTGCTCAATTTTACAGATCTGCACTTGCATTGTGACTAGCTACGCCTACACAATGACTACTGGTTCTTCGACTTCATTTTTTTGTGCCCACGTTTTGATTATTCGTGTTTGCATAGATGCTAGAGGTGTATACGTTCTCTAGAACTACGCTTTTGTTTAAGTGCAAATTTTTTCATATTTCCCTAACATTTTGTGTTGCTTGTAAGTTCTTTCAAGTTTTTATAGGGTTTATTGGTCTTAAGATTAACATTTTCACTCAATCCAATTCTTTTTTTCAATCTTTGTTTTTATTTTTCTTACAACTACAATCTCACAACTTAAAAAGATAAAAAAGATCATAAAAAATCACAAAATATAAAAAAAAAAAGGTTAAAAGAGTTCCCTAGTTTCACATCATACTTCTTTTCTGGTTTAAAATTTACTCTTAAGGTCAAAGAACTCATCTCTCAAATTTAAAAACTGACTTGAATTTATAAATTTTTATTTTGCTAATGACATCTATCTTTCTGCACTTTCATAGTAGAAAGTCACATTTATGCATCAACCTGTAGCACTTCTACCCTTTACTTCAATGCCTACACACATACCTACTATGCTTGCACAATGATTTACTGCACTTATGCAGTGACTTATGACACTTTTTCTCCTTTAGAGATACACTTCTATTTTTAAATAGAAGGTTTAGTTCTTTAGTGTATAAGTAAAATTTTTAATATTTTTGTGTTCTACTTAGCTGCACTACAAGTAGCGCTTAATCAAATCGGTCTTATCACATTTTTCCGAATGATTGTTGTTTTCAGCTAGCTTATTCTTTTATTATTTTTCCTTTTTGTAAGTGTGTTTATGTAGACTTATGTTATTTTCTACAAACAAACTACGCCTATGTTATGTTCCTATGCAAAGACTTTCTACATCTATGTAGACTTTCAGTGTCAACGAGCCAAATTACTATGCCTTTGTTATACACAATTGTGCCTCTAACAAGTATATTTTTTATTTTTTGCAAATATATTCTTTTATTCAATTCTTTGTAAAATGGTGATTTCGTTTTAGTTTTGTAACTTTGAATTTTTGGCCAACTTTTGAGCTAACAAATGGTGCAGTTATTTTGGCTTTTCCAATACATAATCTCCAAGCTACTAACTTGTGTTTTAGTAGTGTTTTAGTAGGATGTTAGTTAAATTTCTTTTATTTTATGCTAAATTAAGCACTAAGTTAGATTAGTGGGTAAATTAACTTTTATTTTCCATGTTTGGAAGGTTGAATAGACATATTCTCTCCCCTTGCACTTAGTACTCTTAGGGATCAAAAATCTTGCATCTCCTAATTTTTGTTTTAGATTAGAACCTAGGACTCACTAGCTTGTGTGTATACTCTCTCCTCACATCTAGTACAATCTTGGGGATCAAAAAGCGTAGGTTATCCTTCCCTTTAGGAGGTCTTCCTAGGGATTTCATCACCCTAAAGGATGAACTCAACCACATTTTACTAGAAAGGTATATAAAGGGGGAAGAACAAAAGTTGTACCCAAATCTAACCATGTCGTGTCTAGTGAAGATATGGTGTATAGGTGATTCTAATACAAGAGGTGCAATGTTGGTCTAAGATTTGTTGTCAAAAGTTCCCAACCCACACTTATGATAGGCTAGTATTCATGATTGTGCCTCACGTATGCTTGTGATATTTAGAGGACACCCTAGAAAGCCTTGTGTAAACCTATATTAATATCTTCCAGTTGTACCTTACTGTAGTGCAAGGTACAATATCATATGTGAAGTTACTCACCACATACACTCTTAAGTAGAGATAGAAATATTTGGGTGACTTTTACAATTCCCAAGGAGACAAAGAAGGTGAGCTCATTGCCATATTAGGCCTATTCCACTAGAGTCTCTAGGTATCCACCTCCATGATAAAGATGTTTCTATCCAATATCAATGAGTATTAGCACTTAACTATATAATAGGACCACATTAAGTTTAAAAAAACACTTAAATAATTTAGAATTGTGAAAAAAAGTTTTTGGCATGTTTTAAATGTGTTAAACTAGTGATAATCCATTCAACTTGTAGCTAAAAATAGCCTTTTCACCCTTTAAAAATTGATTCATTAGCCAATGTGTTTTTTTTGTGTGATAATATCTCTTGCCAAAAAATTTGACTATATTACTATACCTTTTTCCCATAAAGTTGTGCCTCTGCTCCAGCTGGCAGTGCCTGCGCTCTATGGAACTATGCATGTAAGCCTACGTTTGCACTTTAAAAAGTTACACTTGTACCTCAACTATTCATGTTTGCACACTAACAAGATGCACCTACACTCTGACCACACTGTCTCTATCAATTTGCACTTCCATCCTAAGAAACTATGTCTAATTATCAAGCTAAATCCTAAACTATAAATTTGTGCCTATGTTTAGCCTAGAAAACAGAGACTATCTGGAAAAAACCATTAGGTTCCCTTGATCAAAAATTCATATTCACCAAATCAATAATCTAACCATAGGTTTTTCACCTCCATTATCAACCCCAATTATCTTTTCATCTTTCACAATCATTTGGGAATTCCATCAATCTTTATCCCCCCAACATTTTATAGATTTATCAAGGACTTGGCACTAACCTCCCTCCATTCCTTATCCATCACATCATCCCAATCATCCTTTTGTCATCCTAATCATCATTTTTTCATCCATATTATCCTCTTGTCATCCTAATCATCATATTTTCATACTATTATCATCCTAAACATCACAATAATCCTATTATCATACCCTAATCATCTTCCCAATCATTATCATCCTATAATCCTATTCATCCCACTATTATCCAATCATGAAGTCCAAATACCTTTACAAATCATATTTTTATTAAAATTTTAATCGATATCCTTACATATCCTCTCTAACATAGGTGTTAAGAACTTTCCTATATTAAGTAGAATTACTTTTTAGCCCATCATTTTGAATTATTTAGCATAAGGATTTGGATCCCTTATGGAACAATGTGCACAACATAAGTATAGTCAGAAAATGACACAAAGCATTTCATAGGAGGATATGAATCAGGTGTTGACTACATTCTAGGAATACAGATGAAGGAAAGGTGCAGAGGAGTCATCGGAAGAAGCATCTAAAGAAGAGTAACACATAAAGGGGAATGGAAGACTCAGGTTTTTGATAAACCAATGTAGTGAAAAGTGTTGCAAGTATGAGCATGTTTGGTGGTGTTTTCATTAATGTTGTCATTGATTTCAACATATTTCACTATGTTGCAGATTGTACATGTATAGTTGAGATGCTTCTGAGATGTTGTGAGTACATGGAGCTATTTTTATGATGTTGTAGATGTGATAGTTTGATGAGTTCCCAAGTGCTTTTGAGAAAATTAATAAAGAAGATAATTCAGAGTGATGAATGTGTTCAGAATGTGCTCCAGTATGTGCTCCAAATTTCTCCTGTGTTGATCCTATGCTTGTGCAAATCCAAAGGTTTACTAATGGTGATCTTGTGATGATATCTCCTGAGTTTTAGCTTCTGTTGTGATGGTTTTTGAAAGTTACGTTCATCGGTGTGTGAACTATTCTGGAAGAGTTGGTCTTCTCTAGACTAGGAGAAATGTTTCTACTCCACAGTCCTCCGCTATTTTTTTTAGATCTTGCAGATCTAGGATATGTTTTGTGAAGGTGTTCTCTAGGTTCTGGTAAAGAAGTTTGAGGTTTGGTGGTTTGAAAGTCATGTTTCAGTATTGTTGTGTATGTTTGCACAGTTCATATGGACTGATGGAATAAGTTCAGTGTTCGAAGATTGTTTCGGTTGTTGTGAATCATGTATCTAAAGTAATTTGAGATGTGTTCTCATGCATAATGAAGCATGTTGTGGCATTTTTGTGTCGTATTCTTGTTGGGAAGCATGCACATCAATGTTCATTTGTGTTTTCATTAGGTTTGGCTGGCCTGGTGTTTACACTTCATCGAAGAATAAAATTTAATTAAGGAAGCATGTGGTTGATGCAAGACATTTTATTTTTTGGTCTTGGTTCAATTTCTTTTGGTCCACTCTCATTCCTTTCCACCATGGGAATGTTGAGTTGCCAACCTAATTTGAATTTATGAAATAAAGTTTATGTGGCCGACCTTGGAGAAAGGTTCTAAGGTTGAAGATGGTATAAATGCAAGTCGAATTGTGAAGAGTTGTATGACAGTGTGACGCAAAGTGACGAAGTGAGCCACAAATCATAAGAGCAGAAGTGTGTGAAAGTGTGATGAGGCAACAGTTCTTTATTGTGTTAGATTCCTAAAGGTAGTGAGCTAAAGGTTTTTGCAATCTTCTAATCAAGGTTGTGAATGTGTGTTAATTGTTGTGGTTGATATTTTGTTCTCTTTTGTATCTATAGGCAGTGAGCCTCCCTATTTGACAGTGAGTCCTTTCTATCAAAAGTGATCCTTTGTATTTGGACAGTGATTCCTCTTCTGGGTAGTGAGCCATTGGTAGTGAGCCTCTGTATTCAGTTTTATAATCTTTATATTGTGAGTTAACCCTCACTATGGTTTTTCCCTCATTAGGTTTTCCACATAAAAATATGGTGTTCCTTGCATTGATTTACTTTCTATTATTTGTGTTTCATGTTGTTACTTAATAACATAATAGTGTGGTTATGGAATTGATAAGTGTTGAAGTTTTTAAGTTTGAATTTTGTGACAATTGATTCACCCCCCCTCTCAGTTGTCCTGCACCTATTTAACAATTGGTATCGGAGATTTGGTTCTTTGGTGTAGAGCTTAATCGCTTAAGGAAGATCTGATATCACATAAGATGGCAATCCCTATGTTTTATGAATATGATTATAGTGATTGGAAAGTGCAGATGAGAGGATATATTGTTTCTCTTGGTTACAAGACCTAGAAGGTTGTTGAGACGAAGTATACTCCTCTAATGAATGGTCCTACTTCTGCTGATGAGGTTTCTACTTATGAGGAGAATGAGAGAGTGAGGTATGCTATTTTTAGTGCTTTATCTAAAATTGAGTGAACTAAGGTTCTTTCTTTAGATATTGCTCATGAAGTCTGGAAGAAGTTGGAAGAACTGTATGAAGGAATTGAAAGAGTAAAATTGACAAAGAAGTTGGCGGAAAAGAAAAAATTTGAGAATTTGAAAATGGAAGAAGGTGAAGAGTTTACAAGCTATTTCCAAAGGGTTGAGATGATAGCAAATGAAGTTAAGAATCAAGGGGGGAAGCTGACCAATGAAGATATTATTGAGAAGATCCTAATCACCCTACTAGATTGTTGCAGTGATAAGATCTCAGTTATTGAAGAGATGTATGAGCCTCTGAAGTATACTAAAAGTAGTTGTTTGGAAACTTGCAAGCATTTGAGATGAGAAATTTTACGAAAGAAGACAAGAAAGAAGAAAAGATAGAGACAACATTTAAGGCAATGAAGATTGAAGATCATCTAGAGAGATGGTTCAGATGAGTTGGAAGCAAATTTCACCAGGAAATTGAAGAAACGTACTGGAAAGTATAAAGGTATGTTTCCCTTTAAATGTTTTAGTTGTGGTAATATCGGTCATTATGATTCAAGATGTTTGAATAGATCTATACATAAGAAGAAAAGGGATTATAAAGATATGGATAGAAAGGATAGAAAATATGAGAAGTTGTATTATGTTAAAGAAGAAGTCGAGATCTTTGATGATGAATCTAAAAATGAGTTTGATGATAATCATGCTATCAGTGCTGACAGTGTGGATGTTTATCTGTGTGCCAAAAGTGAGGCAGATGGTGTATAATACCTATGAAATTAGAAAAGGATCCAAAAATGGAGATATCGTTACTGTTGGAAGGAGATCTCATGGGAACATCTATCAACTTAAGGGAGTTGATGGTCAGTGCCTTGTATCTCAAGTCAGTGAAAGTTGGCTATGGCACCAGAGAATGGGACATGTAAATTTTGATAATCTGGTCAAAATTAGTTCAAAAGAAATTGTCTAAGGTCTGTCTAAAATCTTAAGGCTTGCAAATACTATTTGTAGAAGTTGTCAATTGGGGAAACATACAAGATGCAGCTTTAAGGGAAAAAATCACTCTATACTATCAGAATGCTGGAGTTAATTCACACCTATCTCTGTGGTCCGGCTAGAATAGGAAGCCTGAATGGTGACAGGTATTTCATGCTTTTTATTGATGATTATACTCGAATGACATGTGTCAACTGCTTTTCTTAGAGAAAAGACACTGGCTCTGGATAGGTTTAAAGTGTTCACAACAAGAGTGGAAAATGAAGTAAATTTGAAAATCAAGTGTTTGAGATCTGGTGGAGGTGGAGAATTCACTTCTAGTGAGTTTAATACATTCTATGAGCAGCATGGCATAAAGAGACAATTTTCTGCTCCAAGAACCCCTCAGTAAAATTGGGTAGTTGAGAGGAAGAATAGGACAGTATACGAAGCTACAAGAACAATGATGAAAGAATCAAATGTATAGGATGTGTATTGGAGAGAGGGAATGCATATTGTTGTTTATATTATTAATAGAGTTAAGATTAGAAGCAACATCACAAAGACTTCTTTTGAGTTATGGACTGGTAAGACTCCTATTGTGAAATACTTCAAGATATTTGGAAGCAAATGTTACATTAAAAGAGATGATGAAAATCTTGGAAAGTTTGATGCTAGATGTGATGAAGGATTTTTTCTTGGGTACTCTACTACTAGAAAATCATATAGATGATTCAATAAGAGATTAAGGAAGATTGTTGAAAGTGCTAATGTGAAATTTGAAGAAGACATACGGGGACCTATTGAGATAAGTGAAGTTGAACCTAATGATCCTATCTGTGGACATGTACCTGAGGAGAATAAAGATAAAGAAGAAGAGAAAGAAGAACAATTTGAAGAAGAAGAAGAAGAGAATGAACTGGAACTTGTTGTTAAGACTCCTAAGTATTTACAGAAGAATCATCCAAAGGAACAAATAATTGGAGATAAGAGTGAAGGTGTGAAGACAAGAAGTAAAGTAGCAACTGAGGTAAATTTGTGTTTACTTTCTAAAATTGAACCCAAGTTTGTGAGTGAAGCATGTGAAGATGAGAGTTGGATGAAAGCTATGAAAGAAGAGTTGTAGTAGATAGAAATGAATTAGACATGGGAACTAGTCCCTAGACCTGTGAATAAGAATGTAATTGGTTCAAAATGGGTGTTCCAGAATAAGTTGAATGAAAGTGGAGAAGTTGTAAGGAATAAGGCAAGACTTGTATGGAAGGGATATTCACAAGTTGAAGCCATAGAGTTTGAAGAAACATTTTCCCTTCTAGCTAGAATCAAAGCTATTAGATTTTTTTTGGCATTTTCTGCCCACAAGGATTTCAAAGTGTATCAGATGGATGTCAAGTCAGTATTTGTAAATGGTGAATTTGAAGAAGAAGTGTACATGGAACAACCTAAAGGGTTTCAGTTATCTAACAAACTAGACATGGCTTGTAAGTTGAAGAAGGCATTGTGTGGACTGAAGCAAGCTCCTAGAGCTTGGTATGCAAGATTGGATAGATACCTAACAAAGCAAGGATTTACAAAAGGCACTACTGACAACAATATTTACTTCAAAGTGCAAGGTAACAGAATGTTGATAGTAGTTGTATATGTTGATGATATCATTTTTGGTGGAAATGAAGGCATGTGTAAAAAGTTTTCTGAAGAGATGCAAAAAGAATTTGAGATGTCTATGATTGGTGAATTGAATTTCTTTCTTGGTGTTCAAGTGAATCGAACTGATAAAGGGATATTCATTTCACAATCTAAGTATGCAAGAGAGTTGCTGAAGAAGTTTGGGATGGTGATTCCAAACTGGTTAGCACTCATATGGTAACCAGATGTAAACTGAGAAAGGATGATGAATCTTCTAAAAATAATTAAAGCAAATATAGATCTATGATTGGTGGATTGTTGTATCTTACTGCTACCAAACTGGATATTATGCATACGGTATGTCTAGTTGCTAGATTTCAAGAAGATCCTAAAGAGGCACATGTTATAGCTATAAAGAGGATATTTAGATATCTTAAAGGTACATTGGATTATGTCTTATGGTATGCTAAGGGTGTTGATTTCACCTTGAGTGCTTATACCGACACAAATTGGGTTGGTTGTGTGGATGACTAGAAGAGTACTAGTGGAGGTAGTTTCTTTATTGGCAGAAGATTAGTTTCTTGGTTGAGTAAGAAAAAAGATGCGATTTCTTTATCCACTATAGAGGCAAAATATATTATTGAAACATCTTGTTGCACATAGGTTTTGTGGATGAATCAAACTCTGAAAGACATTGGAGTAATATGTGATGAGCCTATTCCTATTTTCTATGACAACACGAGTGTTATAAGAATTTCAAAGAATCCAGTTAAATTCAAGAACAAAACACATATCTATCAAATATCATTTCTTGAGAGAAAAGGTGTTGGAGAATGAAGTCAGACTGGAGTATGTGACAAAAAAGGAACAAATTCTAGATATATTTACTAAGGCTCTTCGGAAGGATACTTTTGAGCATCGTAGGGAGAGGTTGGGGGTCATTGGCCCTCTAAACTAGGTGCACATGGGCATGCATCAATATAGTGAATTCACAGATTCTTCATTTATCTAGATTGAAAAATGGGTCTACTCTGTAGGGGGAGTAGATAATTTTTTCATTAGTGTAGTATGAGTGCACTCCTAAGGGGGAGTGATCAAATTTTTTGATCTTTACCATTGATGTCAAAGGGGGAGAGAAAGTCATGTGAAAAATAGTTGTAAAGGAAGAGAAGGTGTTCTCCCGGGATATTGTGAAGGATGTTCTCTTTGATGGTTTTTCACATCATGTGTTGCCATCAATGACAAAGGGGGATATTGTTGCAAGTATGAGCATGTTTGGTGGTGTTGTCATTAATGTTGTCATTGATGTCAACACAGTTTAGTATGTTGCAAATTGTACATGTATAGTTGAGATGCTTATGAGATGTTGTGAGTACATGAAACTATCTTTATGATGTAGATGTGATGGTTTTATGAGTTTCCAAGTGATTTTGAGAAAATTAATAAAGAAGAGAAGTCAGAGTGATGAATGTGTTCAGAATGTGCTCCAGTATGTGCTTTACGTTTCTCCTGTGTTGATCTTATGCTTGTGCAGATCTTGAGGTTTTCTAATGGTGATCTTCTGATGATATTGTTGATATGTGTTTTTGCACTTCTCAACGTAGGCAGTGCATAAGTGCACTACCTCTCTCGGAAGGTAATCTCCAACAACAAGTTAATGAAAATCACCCCAAGGTCTCTCGGGTGTCAGGTCATGACTTGCTTGGAATATCTCAGTTGTTTTGATGTGATCTTGCTAGTAATCATAGGGTAGAATTACAAAAGTTAAGTTGGAGGGGAATTGGATCTTTCAATGGAGTTCTTAAGATGGAAAGTTGGTGCACGATTGTTGTAGGTTCAAATAGTAGTCTAGAACTCTTATTTCAGCTTTAGATTTGGCTTTACAATGTGCAATGAACCTTGTTCAAAGTCACTACTAAAAAAAAAGGAAAAAGGGGTGGTCGCGCCCACAAAAGGATATAAAAGTCACAGAAAATCCTAACCTCAGAATTGGACATTCCAGTAGGTGACTAACATCTTCTTATGGTCATTCATTTACTTTGTCAAACCAGGGAATGTATACTTGAAATGGAGCGGCACTATATGTGCACTAAGAACTAGTTTCATTCACGATTTACCAGAAATAAATGCGTAAAAGGAATTCTACTTATGCTACAAGAATGTAATGAAAACCCTTCTAAACTTAACCAAAGTAGAAACCATAACAACTACAACTGAGAAAAAAACTATGAATTGGCCTTATGCTGCAGGAACAAACACATGGATGGATTCCCGATGTTGCAGGAACAATATAAGACTGAGTTTGCACTGAAACTTTCTAGAATGAAATCTAACTTATGATCAACAAAAAATAAACGACTAACTAACTAAATACAGATACTTACTAAGTGGGCCCCCTTAGCAAGCATCAACCAACTATGCAAGAATTGAACTTAGAACTTCAACAACTTTTATTCATAAACTCAGAATGGTATACATTGTTCTGATCATATGAAAACTAACACAAAACTCTATCTCTTATCATAGTACTAATTATTACATACTCTGCTTCTTATTATCATACTAACTTTTACATGATATCCTTTCTATGCTTGTTATGCTTGCTCACTCGCACAGGAGGAACACTTATTTAAAACAAAAGAAACTAACTACCTAACTCTAACAGAGAAAGTCATGGACATAAATGAATCCTGAAACCGAGGAACAAACTTCTCATAAATGAAAACATATCTATTCAACATGATCAAGATAATTTAGCATTCCACTCTTTCCAGATTAATGATCATTTAAGTTTCTTCCCAACGACCTGGACAGAGAGTCTTCGTTCATACAACTTCCTCAACGTCATGCAGAAAATGGACTTTACTATAGGGTCGAGATCCACTGTGCTTGACTCATTCATGCTCCCTTCAACAACCTACGATGAACAAGGCAATAGAGATGAAATAAAGCATTCATGACAAACAACATGATACATTCATTAATCACATATTAAATCTATTTCATTAATCAAAAACCATATGCATTATACTAGTCATTTGGAAGTCAAACAGGGTAATTAATAAGACACATGGAGATGTTAGGCTGCAGGAATGTAGGAATGTATTGCTACAGGATACTACCCATTTTAGATAAAAGATCTTTAATAAAAGAGTTAAAACATCCATTAGCAGTAAAAGTAGAGATATTAAAAATACATCATGATACTCAAATTATGAGCATATCCTGAGCTCATCATCTGCCCCCTACTTAACCTGATGATGGTCCACCAGCATTAAGCTTCTTGGTTGTTTCCCTGAAATTCGTAGGAGCAGTATGGCTTTTTGGCATAGTCCCAAATTTATAATAGAAACCTCTAAAATCTTGCCATCCTTCATATCTAAGTTTCTCTATATCTTTATTAACATTTGTAGCTCGATAGGGATAAAATGGCCACATTAAGACTAGAGGTCAAAATATTATTGGTAACCATAATTTGAACCTCTTATGAAGACCGAGCTGTATGTACCTGTCTGTCCTTCCAAGGCCTGTTTCAAAATTCAGGGGGCTATGTGGCTCAGATTTTCTGAGCCCAACAGTCAATTTCTCCCATCTCTTTTCAATTCTGGAAGAGGAAAGCTTCCAAAATAGATACGGTTGGCTTTTGAATTCCTCATACACTTGCTTTCTGACATCAAATATTTTTACTCTTTTCGCTTGATTGTTGAACCCATATGCAACAGTGAGCCAGGTTTTTAGCATTGTGTAAGGATCTGTGCTTTCTGATCGCAGTGGTATGGGTTCATCCCTTTCAACTTCTTCATAGGCTTCCAGTTGTCTGCCATAATTGGTTTCATTGGCTTCCCATGACATAAGTGACCTCAAATGGATATCACCAATGTAAAGAAGTGGATTCCACTCTGTTTCAGAGGGAATTATCAATCCATGTAAATAAAATTCACATAAAGAATTCTTTAGCCAATTAGGAGCCACCTGGTATGCTTCATAAAATTCTTTGGCTATTTGAATAATAGGATCTAAATCCCTTGAAATTCTCATTAATTGAAACCAAAGAAATTGTTCATTTAGGCACATGGCATAAACTCTAGGCGGTGGTCTACTCTCCACAATCTTACCAGTTATTTTCATCATTCCATCCATTTTCTTTTTCATTTCCTGGATTTCTTGTTTCTGCCTTTCAATTTCTCTTTTTAGTTTCTTCTTCTCTTCCTCCCAAAGACTTTGTTGAACTTCAGTCTTGGCTAAGTGGTGGAAACTCAAGGTTTGAAATGTGACCGGCCTCCATGTGGTCCTAAGGAATTCCAAAAATTCAATCAAAAATGTCTTTTTGTAAACAACTATGGCTTGACAAGTTGCAAGGGGTAATGAAACTTCATTGGCCACTTCCAATTGTTCAGGCTGTTCTTCCTCTAAAATTTTCCTAGCTACTTCAGCCAAGTCATCAAGACTTGGCATTCCCCTTTCATTACTATCATATTGTGCTTCATCAATTTCCATTGGTTCATTGTGCATTTCCTCAAGAACAACAGGTGAGCTATGTGAAGCATTCTCAGGTACATTCTAAGAATCATCATGGCTATATTCTTCAAACTCCTCTGCAATTATTATAACTTCAGGTTGATCAGATGTTGAGGTGACTTTACATTGTTTCCTTGCTAAAACTCTTTTTGGCAATGTGGTAGCTGCGGGAGGCACTCTCGTGGCTTTCCTCTTCCTGACTTGCCTAGAGGGTTCAGACTCAACAAAAGAGGATGATAGAGAAATTGTAGTGGCAACAGGTGTTGTTGTAGGAGGAACTGCTACAGGAGAAGGTATTGTAGGAGAGGGACACTGCTGTCTTTGAGCATGAGGGTCAAACTCTGGGGTTTGTTCTGCCCTAGATGACTCTCCTACCTTCATTTTTCCTTTTTCTCTTCTACTAACAGACCTGGTTTGTACTCCGATAGAGGGTTCTGATGTGGAGGCCGCAAGAATAGATGTTGCAGGGGCAGGTGTTGCAGGGATTGCTCTAGGCGGCCCTGGAAGTTGCAGACCCTTTTGGGCAACAAATTCTTGCCAAGAAAAGGGTGACACATCCTGTAGGGAATGCTCAATCAATAGTTTAATGAGGGCATGATGGAAAATTGCATTATCCCAAGTTCCCCTCTGGGTTTCATTGGAACTTTGTTTTAACAGATTTAACAAAAAATTCAGGACATTAACAACTAACCCATGCCTCATATGGCTCAATAACTTAAAATTGTAAGAATGTAAATAGGAGAAGCATCCCTCATAGGTTAAATACCTGATTATAAATGTAGCATATTCTGAATATGGAAAGGGCAGTGACACTCATTTGCATCCTTGTTTAGAGACCTCCAAGGGTCCATCAGTTGGTACTATAAACTTTGCCCTAGCAGAAACAACATTTGAAGAGAAATTTTTCCCCGCTGCAGGAAGTCCAGTTACTTCAGCAATTTGTTCTTCTGTTACAGCCACTGTCAGACCCCATACTGAAGCTGCCCCTTTTGAAAGAGTTCTTAAAAATTCACCAGCAGCTTCCTCATTGAAAGAATCTAACCTCAGAAAATAGTTTAGCCAGCCACAATTATTGAATGCCTGCACTGTTTGAGGATTATGTGTTAAGATCTCATGAGCTATAGGATCATGTCTTACCAATTGACCACCCATATTCACAAATTACCTCTGCTAGGATTCCAAAAACTCAAACCTTTCTGAAAATTCGAAAGAAAATTCTTTTGCACTGCTTCTTTTTGCTTCTTTCTGTTCTGCTGTCACTTTTCTCTTCTTTTCCAAGAATGACTCGAAGGATAATTGCATGTAATAATTATTAAGAACTACTCATATCAAGCAGTTAATATTGTTTAAGATCAAACATGCAGCCATATTTGGAAAGTACAAGAAGAAATAAAATTATCTTCTTAGTTATGACAGCAACATAAGAAAAGGTTTGAACTAGATTATCCCGCCCCCTACTTAAAAGTTGACATGTGTCCACACATGGGCGAAAGGACAGGTGAAGCATGGGCGAAAAAGACTGATATGTACATAGTAGTTGTTGACTAAATGAAACAAATAAATAATGTGATCAAGAGAAGATATCGCGTACCTTTCAATTAATACTCGTACGTGCTGGGAAAATCATAGCGCATCATGAAATGACGACTGAAATAGAAACTATGAATGAGGTGGTACGACAGAATGGATGACGTGGAAGAAAATAAATGAGTGGTGGTGATGGATGGAAAAACGGAGAACGTGGCATCCTTGAAAAGGAAACCTTTATTATGTGCATGCAACGTGGAATTTAAAGAGATGCTGCAGGAGAAAGACTGAAGCCTTTCGCTGCAAGAAGATCAGTGGCCGTATTTGACACAAATTACTGCAGAAACTCATCTTTAGATGCTGGCTTATGATACAACTGAAGACGGTGTCCATTAACCAGTAGCTTGAATCGAACTAGATCTATTGTGGCTAACTGCACTGAGCCATTATCAAATACATGTTCTATTTCATAAGGGCCAAGCCAGTGTGTGTTTAGTTTACCTTGATTCTCTTTATACCTGGAATCATAGAGCAGCGCCCAATCACTGACAGAGAATTGCTTAGTTCGAATATGATTGTCATGCCATTTTTTTCTTTGCTATTGGATAGTTTCAGTGTGCTGTAGGGCAGCTTTCCTCATCTCATCCAATGCATTCAACTACAGAAGGTGTTCCTTTTGAGCATCAGAGATATCAATTTTAAGTTGGAGAGCAGTTCTTAAGGTCTTATGCTCAAATTTAATTGGCAACATGGTAGTCTTACCATAGAGTAACTCAAAAGGAGTAAACCTTGTAGTTGTTTTCCATATTGTCCTATAGGCCCAGACTGCTTCAGGAACATGACTACTCCAATCCTTCTTGTGTAATTAGACTGTCTTTGTAAGGATTGCTTCAATTTCTCTATTAGTAACCTCTGCCTAGCCATTGGCTTGAGGGTGATAGGGGCTAGAATTTTTGTGCCTGATCTTGTAATCATTCATTAATGCAGTGATTAAGTTAGATGTAAACTGAGCTCCTTGATCAGTAACAAGTTCCCTTAGGACTCCAAACCGAGTAAAAATCTGCTCATACAGGAACTCAACAACTTTATTGTCACGAGCATGTCATTGCTTTCACTTCCACCCACTTAGTTACATAATCAGTACACACCAAAATGTATGATTTTCCATTGGATGGAGGATCAATAGGCCCAACAAAATCCATGCCCCATTTTTCAAAGGGACTAACTACCACTTGAGGATTCAGGGGCATTTCATTAGACCTTGTTGGTCTCCCCATGTATTGACATCTGTCACATTTTCTGGTGTAGGCTATTGCATCTTTGTGTAGTGTAGTCCAATAGTATCCTGTATTAAGAACTTTCATAGCTGTTCTCTTGGCTGCAAAGTGTCCACCACAGGGCTCATCATGACAGGTATACAAAATGTCATAGGTCTCATCTTCCCTAACACATCTTCTCATGACTTGGTTAGGTCCTGTATAAAATAAACAGTCTGCAATCCATGAAAAGTTAAAACTTTTCTCCACTAACAATTTCCTTTCTTTTGGTGAGAAGTGAGTTGGGATCTTGTTTGCTACTAAATAATTTTCAATATCTACATACCATGGAGTTTTAGCAACAATAGAAAGCAGATGTTCATCAGGGAAGCTATCATCAATTACCTCAAGAGTGTCAGGTGTAGGTGTTTGAAGTCTTGACAAGAAATCAACTACGACATTAGCTTGGCTTGGCTTATCAATAACTGTGATATCAAATTTCTGCAACAATAGGAGCCATCTTGCTAATATGCTAGATATGACAGGCTTATTCATGAAGTACCTTATTGTTGCATAATCTGTATGAACAAATATTTGGTAACCAGTGACATAATGTCAAAATTTGTTCATGGCATACACAACTGCTAGCAATTATTTCTCTGTAATAGTATAATTTAATTCAGGGCCTTGAAGATTTTTTCTAATGAAGTATATGGTATGCTCTATGGAATTCTCCTTCTGTCTTAAAACTGCCCCTATGGCATAATTAGAAGCATCTGTGTGTATATGAAAAGGAAGATTCTACTTTGGTCCTTGAAGAACAGGTGCCTAAGTAAGTAAGTTCTTAAGCTACAGGAAAGATTTGTCACAGGCCTCAGTCCAGGTAAACTCAGAATCCTTAGTCAATAAAGAATATAATGGACTGGCTATTTTGCTGAAATCTTTGATAAATCTCCTATAATATCCAACATGTCCAAGGAAAATTCTAACATCCTTTTGTTTTGTAGGTGTTGGAAAAGTTAGAATAACTTCAATTTTTGTAGAGTCAACTTGAATTCCTGTTTGGGAGACATGATGGCCTAAAACAATTCCCTCTTGCATCATCATGAATCATTTCTCACTATTCAGGATAAAAATTCTATTCTTGACATCTTTTCAACACTTTTTTCCAGATTGGCTAATGCTTCGTCATAAGTAACTCCATAAGTAGTGAAGTCATCCATGTAGATTTCCATAGAATCATGAGAAATATCAGTAAAAATACTGATGACTACCCTTTGAAATGTTGCAAGTGCATTACCTACGATCCAAAGGTAAAACAAAGTAGGAAAAAGTGCCCCATGGACTGGTAAAAGTTATTTTGTCTTGATCTTCAGGGGTGATTCTTATTTGATTATAGCTACTATATCCATCCAAAAAGGAGAAATACTTTTTCCTAGACAATGATTCTAATACTTGGTCAACAAATGGAAATGAAAAATGATCCTTTTTAGTTGTGTTCAGCTCCCTCTAGTCCACACAAACTCTCCATTTCCCACCTTTTGAGGACAATCACAATGGAGACACCCATTGATTATGCAAATGGGAGTAGATAAAACCAGCATCAAGCAACTTTTGGAGCTCTATTTTAACTATTTCCCTAAGTGCTGGGTTTATCCTTCTTTGAGGCTACCTGACAGGTAAACAATCTTCCTTAATGTAGATCCTATGAGTACAAAGTTGAGAATCTATTCCCTTCATATCCCCATAGTCCCATGCAAAAGTTGTGTGTTGTTCTTGCAGCATTGTGACCTGGGCAGCTTGATGAGATTGAGGCAACTTGTTATTGATGTTTAGATAGTGGCCTAAAGACACTTCTACTTGCTTGATAAGATCATTCATAGAGGATACTGAGAAAGGTGGTGTATGTATTTCATATGGAAGCAAATTATGATAAACTGCAAGAGATTTAGGTGACAAGTTCTCAGAATTTAGTTGTTGTAGGAAACACTACTGAAGATAGCTATCTACAGTAGATGGGCTACTCAGACCAGGGTTGGACTACAAAATATGTAAAAGTAGGTCATCCTCACTCTGAAACTGTGAAAACGGATTAGTTTGCAGCATCATTAGGTGAGCCAATGAATTGACTTCTTCAGTTTCATCTCTAAATCTGGCCAAATTAGTTGA
>VDFB02171475.1:0-16574 GCA_007258455.2 Sequoia sempervirens
TCCACAAGAAAATGTTAGGGGACTTCACAGTTATTGCACGGTGGGTAATCAAAGACCATATACCATCTGTCATAAAAACGGTTCCTAATCTCTACGTGGTGGCACCAATGGATAGGAAACCTCTTTGCATTGAGGGTGAGATTTTGATTTGTTCTAGGGTGAGTGAATAGAGAGCACAAATCGCCTTTAGTAATCTTTAAATCTTTAACTTGTTTATATGATAATTTATCTGCATAATATGCCCTAGATGTTTGCCTCCTATTTTGCCATCCAGATACTTGTTGGGTAATTGCATCCACATTTTTTAACAAATCCTTCAATGAATCTGCTAGATGTATCCTTTAAATGGTTGAAATTTTGATCACTCAACCTACTAATAAGATCCTCAACTTCTTTTATTGTTTTCAATTTCACTCCTCAAATTTTTCTTAGGGGTGCGGAGGGTATTGAGAGAATGGTGGGGAAGTGATTTTGTTGTTGAGGTTGATTTTGTTGAGGTTGATTTGGTTGAGGATTTTCCTAAAGCTTGTTGAGGATTTCCTACAAATTAAAAAAAAATCATTCATTTCTAAACTAAAACAAACAAAATCAATTTAAAACAAAAAAAATCATTACAAATACCAAACAAAACTTACCTCTTGCATCTTTTTGTCGTCGTGGTGCCATATTTGTGAAGAAAATCAAACTCAAGTTGATCAAATGTGAAGAAATCACCTCCTCAACAACGCGAGCGCGTAGTGCAGGGTTTTTGGCCGCGGGCGGAAATGAAAACCAGTAAAAAGCAAATGAAGAATGTTCACTTTTTTTTTTGCTTTTAAAAAGACATAACGCGTTCGCGTTATAATGCGAAGGCGTTTTGTCTCATTTTTCACTTTTGTGGCCACAAAAGTGCGACCATCTTGGTGCACTTACCCAACTTTAGAGTGGTCCTCTTTACCTGATGGGGCCACATCATATTCCTGATCTTCTCTAGCCTAATCATGCTCAACATGTTGATCATGCTCTACATGCTCTAAAGTACTGGGATGCACACCATGACCTTGATCTGTACGTTCTACTCCACCCTCACCAGGCTACATTCCAATGTCATGTGCAATATTATCATTACTTGAATGTTTAAAACAAATAGGCATGTAATTACTTTATGATGGAAATTAATATTGAATAGACTACACAAGTATTCAATTTTAAATTAACTTTATTGAGTTTATTTACCTGTATGTCGGATGCAATGAAAGATTGTGTTTCCCCAGTCAAGACTCTTAGGCATTTAGCCATGGCTCCATAGCCTTGCTGGAAGGCAATCTTCAAGTCCTCTTCTGTGGGAACTCTGTTGAATTCAGAGCCCTACATTTTTGTAGAAGATCATGAATTTTGCTTCTGTGGTGTGATAAAACCAATTTTTTTTTCAATTTATTATAATTTGGATGCAATATTTCATTTATTGATACTTACAATTCGTGCGACTAATTTCATATAACCACCAGAGCCAAGTTTGTGTTTCCCGTGCTTTTCTAGTCTTTCCTTTGTTGCCTTCAATGTAATGGGGTAGCCTATGAAAAGTTTGAAATATGTTATATTATGTAAAAAGAAAGAGTAATCAATATATAATTACATTGTTGATAGTATTACACATAGCATACTACTTTTAAAAAAAAAATTTATGGCATTTCCATAGCATACGAACATTGAGAGCATATAAAATACAGAGTTCAATCCATGAATTATATAAAATAGATTTTTGATGGTTATAGTCATATCGCTGATTACATTGCACAAAACATACTACAACTGCATAAATATTAGATGGTGACAGTTGTCTATGCTACCACATTTTTTCATACACATGTGCAAGCATTTTATCAAACAATTCAACGCCTTCTAGCTGCTATGGCTAAAAGCCTAAAATAGGTTAACTCAAACAAGCTATGGATGCTTGGAAAAAATCTATCAAGGCATAATAGTAGAAAGCAATAGCATAGACAAGGCTGATGAACTATTTCAAATGCCTCAAAATGTGTGGTCTCACGGTGATGGAATGCCATGACAATCCATAGCAATTTGCTTGTTATGGCATTCGTTATGGCATTCCATCACCATGAGACCACATTTTTTTGAAGCATTTTTTCAAATAGTTCACTACCTTTTCTATGCTACCACATTTTTCATACATGTCTACCAAAGCATTTTATTAAACAGTTCAATGCCTTCATGCTATGGCTAAAAAGTAGAAACCTCAAACAGGTGCTTTCGAACAAGCTATGGATGCTTGGAAAAAATCTACGAAAGCATAATAGTAAGCAATAACATAGACAAGGCAGTGAATTGTTTGAAAAAATGCCCAAAATAAATGCAGTCTCACAATGATGGAATGCCATGACAATCCATATCAATTTGCTTGTCATGGCATTCCATCACCATGAGACTACATTTCTTCCTATGAGACATTTTTTTCAAGTAGTTCACCTTGTCTATGCTACTGCATTTTTCATACATGTCTACCAAAGCATTTTTATCAAACAGTCCATTGCCTTGCTACTATGGCTAAAAGCCTAAAACAGGTGCTTTCAAACAAGCTATGGATGCTTGGAAAAAATATATCAAAGCATAATAGTAAGCAACAAGCCATGGTCTCATGGTTTTTTACGTGAAAATCAGATCAATTTTATTCATGTTTTTTTGCAGATTTTAAACACTTTTTTTGGCAAATTTGAAGTTTGAAACTGGAAAAAATCAGGGAAAAAATTGTCCAGCATGTAGTTTTTTTAAAAATTGCGATTAATCAGGATTTTTTTCAGATTTATTCTTCTATATCACATACCTTCCTTGGCCCAATGGTGTCTTTCCTTTTTCTTTTTGGCCTTCTCCTTTCCATTAGACACCAAGTCTTTCCACTCCCTCTCCAAAATCATGAGGGGATGTTCATACTTTTTTTTCTTCTCAAAATGTGACCTATATTGGTCCCTCGCATACTTTAGATAGGTACCAGCTTTCTTAAGGACCTTGGTTCGGTTGAATGTTTTATCACCAAACAACACAACTAAATGGTTAATGAGCTCATCTTTTAAATGTTCATTTTGGGCATTCCACCGTGTACGTATGGTGGGCCCGAAGAGCTCCAATGTAATATCACTTGGATGTTTATAAAAAACATCATTTCTTGCAAAATGAACATAGGATCAATAGTCTAAAAAGAGCAATCAATAAGTAAATTTCAATTGGATTATATAGAATAATAATTAAAATATTTTAAAATACCTGGGACCTACTCTATCTTTATGGGAATGAAATCCTTAGTCACCACAAGTGTGACCGGCAATGTTCCTGTACTAGTAATACAGGAAGATCCAGGAAATGTTGCTAAAACATCACCAGTACTAGTGGCCTCTGCATCCCCAGGTAAATGTCCGTACACATGTTCTAGTATGTGTTTGCTACCAGAGGGTGCGTTAACAGATGCCTGCATGGTATGTGTTACCAACATTTCAGACGACAATATAGGCACGAATGATGGGGTCAAATAATGTGATGTATGCATAGGAAGATCAGGATGGACACTTGTGCCAACCCTTACTCCTTGGGAAGCACTTGTAGTATCCTGATCATGGCCAGGAGCATCATGAGCAGGCAAATAACCCTATAAAAACAACACATATTTTAGTTCATGACATAAAAGAGTACAAAATATAAAACCATGAATGAACTTATGTTATAATTAAAGACCTCATGACAACTTACTTGCAAGTTTTATAATCTCTCTGTCAATACTTTAACCCTCTCTCTTATCTCATCTGTTTGAGGAATTTTCAACATCAATTGAGTCATTTCTTCAATTTTTTCATGAGCTTCTTTATCATATCGAAAGGGTTTGTTGAATAAGGCATGTCATCATCAGAAAATATTGACTGCACCTCACTATGGATGCTCTCTACTACTAGTGCCTTTCCTTGATCAATCGACTGCAACAAGAATATTAAGAACATTATCGAAATTAACCCAAAAAATTTATGAAAAAAATATAATAATAAAACATTTTGCTCATATCTAATTTGTATAGTTACAATGAGGTAAACCTGTTGGGTAGAAGCGCCTGAAGATACATCACGATCTGTGCTCTAGGCTAGAGCCTTCTCCGTACGATCAATGTCCCCCTGTGACAAAAATTAAATATAAAAATATTACCAAAACAAAACCAATAGACTTATGAAAAAAAACATAAGAATAAAATGGTATATTGGAGTCATTAATTGGACGTTGGGTAAAATGGTACATAGTATGTACCACACCCATAGTAACTGTGTTTGTAACTAAGCGATTCAAATTGTAATTGATTAGCAACTCTTCCCCTGCATTTATTGATTTTATCGCACATACGAATACACGGTTTCCCTCGCACACCTCGAATATGCAATTGGGTTGTTTATTTGTTGACCCAGGTTGTGTACTATTTATAAACCCTACAATATTCCCTGATGCTTTTGGCCTTCTGTCAATGTACATAGCCACTACTTTATTTTGATCCTTATCTTTAGTTGTATATAATTTGCTGACAGTGCATACCTACGCATACTTTGTGTATATCGAACCAGTTGCATCCAATGTTTGTAACTGTAATAGGGTCCAACATACTACATCAATTCAGTCTTTGTCGTAATAGACCTTTATGCTGTCCATGCAAAATAGGCCCAAACCATGTAATGACGATGGTGCTATGCAATATATCCTCTTGTTGACACAAAAATTAGTGTTTATTGGAGGAAGTTCCTTGGGTACCCATTGTTTCCATAGATGTTTGTACCTCAAGGGCACCTCGACGTCGTCCTATGCTTTCATCATCATAAGAACATGACCCCCCTTCAGCAAGAAAAAATTCCATGCGTTTACAGAATTTTTTTCTAATCTTTTGACCTCTAGTTGATCTCCCTCTTTTAGACATATACATGTCTCGCTTTCCTCTTCTTGAATTTCCCGGGGAAGAAGATCGACAAATACCTATTTGGTGGCACCTACACTCGTGGGATGTTGGATGAAGTTCTTTCATGGTGATGTGATCCCAGGTGACATTATGATTAATCTATCATTTCATCACTAGAATTTCATAGGTTATAAGGTAATCAAGTCTTGATAGATTGCAAGCTATTGTTACTACCGTCCAAATGTGTCCATCACAAATCAAATCTACTTAACGTTTTAACTCCCAAACTTTGTAACAAGTGTTAAATGTGACTATGGTCTACCAGTTACACAACCAAGGCCTCAAATGTATTCTCTAATTGTAATCAAAGGACTTTTTCTCTTCATTCAAGTAAATAAACTTGAAGGGAAACACCACCAAGTGGTTTATTGGACACCTACATGACTAAAAATAGAAGAAAATTAACATTTAATTTCCTATGTCTAAGTGGTTAATGGGGAGGGAGTGTGTACTAGGCCTGTTAAGTCATCATATGTTTACGCTTTGGCAATAATTTTTTAAGTCATATTAAATCTTCCTATGTCTAATTGCTAGGAGATTTTTGGTATGTTTTAAGGTAGGATGATTGATGAAAGAGCCCAAAGACTAGCCTTTTATGGTATCTAGGTACACATAGCGTGGTCTTCTTTTATCTGGTGGACATGATTTAAAGAACTTAGCTAGGAATTATTCATTTAACCTAAGGTTTTCTCATAATGCCATCATTGGAAAAGTATGATCAAATTCTTCTATTATGAAGAATTGGTCTATGTGCCTCTAGTAATCACTATAAATGTTTGTAAGGATAAAATGACTAATTGCATCAAGTAGGAGAGAATCAACTTTGAGTTCTTCAAAGATTATATTCCTCTATTCATAATTTTTAAGGGTTGTGTGTGGAGGAGGTTATCACTACCAAGAAGGGAGGAGACCTTTCCTTATATTCTTTTATAATTTTCATTATTCTTATTTATTTTACACCTACATTTACAAATACACATACATATGAATTTACTGTTTTCATTTATTTCTCATGTAGTTTAATAGTTTGATTTGATGGAGCCTCAAATTTAAGTCCTTGGTTCCCTTTTGTTACTAGTTTGTCTTGATTATTCAGAAGGTACCTGGGGCTTGAATTTTGCTTTGCTTCCATGAAACCTTGGTGTTCTATCTTTGGGTTGGGTCTTTTCTATCATTACCTTTAGAGGATGGGTTCTAAAAACAACTTATGTCCCATTCAATCATCTAGGCTAGGCCCCTTTTCAATAAAAATGCTAAATATTTTGCCTGCCCCTTTTATTTATTAAAGTCTAGGTTAGTCTGTGCCTTGCGCTTTTAAAACAACATTGAGTCATCAACTGTCATTGCCCTAGCTGGTGTCCCCTTCCCCTTATTTTCTTCTAAGTATTTATAATTTTTTGCAGGGGTTATTTTGATAACCGTTCCCCGCGATCTCGCGATGACACCACCGCTGGTTGTTTGGTGATCGCGATATCGTGGGCGGGTGCCATGTGTCCCAGTTTTTTGATGTTGAAAAGAATTAAAAAAAAGTGTTTAATATGTGTATCAGACTTTAGTGCATTATGGAGTGGGTTACTAAATCACATGTGAGATGAATGTGCTCATGATCAATGGCGATGTTTTAACCTTGGTGAAAAAAGCTGCTCGACAGATAGGTATTGATGCTGCTCCCTGTTATGTATGATCATGATCACCAATGAAGGGAATCAATGGTTGCCCACTATTGCGTGATCCTAAACTGAAGGGAGTTTAATGATCATGATATCGCGGGCAGGCGCCATGTGTATTCTTTTGGTGCTGTGTATTATGGCGGGTCCTTGATAATGACGTGGAGATGTTGTTAGCTTCTTTGAAGGTGACTGTTCAATAATCTAACAGAAACAAGAGATCGACGATGAAGATTTAAATTTGCATCAAATACAATTGAAGCCATTGGTGCGGCATGTAAGTAAGCTTTAATGGTGGACAAGACATCTTCTGGCAATTTCTCATAAATTCTAATTATTTAATTTTAGGCTATCTTCACCACAAGGGCATTCAAGTGTTTTCGAAGTGGTCCAGAGCCAAAGATAGAGTTTTTTCAAACCAATTACAGTAGGGTTTGATTTTCTGTAGGGTGTGAAATCCTGTGAGTTACTTTCTTTATCACTATATATGTTTGAATGTGATTCTTGTGGAGCGTTGTTTTGTGTTGGTCAACGATTTTCTAGATTAAGGTTCTAGGGTTACTGGTTCTTTTCAATTGTGGTAAATTGCAAAATTCTACTGTAATTTCATTTTGGGTAGCCCTAGTTTGTTCACAAATTTGATCTTAGGAGAAGCCTTGGTTGTTTGAAATGGCGCCACTAAAGCAACATTCTAGCTTTATTGATTATTTGCAAAGGAATCTATAGGACGATTTCCTTGACCAATTCTTTTTTTCAACAAATGACAAGAAGAGTGGTTTGATCTTAATAAATGGGATAGCCTTATGTGAGGGATTAAGATATAAAACCTATAACATTGCGGATGTTAGGGTACAAATGATGGGCTTGGAAATATTTAGGAGATGGTATGGGTTGCGAAATATGTCTCATCCTTTTTCAAATAGTTGGAGATATGATATGGGAAAACTTGTGGTGCTGAATGTATTTCTTGATGTTGACCTACTCAGGGAAGTGGCTGCACGATATGATCCCGTCACAAGGATTATCAAGGATAATGATGGTGAGGTTTTATTAAATATAAATGCAGATGGGATTCGACAGGTTTTTTATTTAAGTGAATATAACTCATTCTTGGTCCGGATAGACCTTGATGAAATGAAGCAGGAATATGCTAGGGCACAACCTCTTTTCATATTAAAGTTGCTTCCTCCTCATCTAGCTAGGGCAGGCAGTTCAACAATTCACATCAGCCCAACTGATCAGGAACCTTTCAGGTTGAGTTGTTTTGCTGATCATTTCTTGGCAAATTTTTATTCACTTTTCCAAATTTTAGTTTTCAGCCCTAATACCATGATGCCCATTTCTTATATGTTTATGGGGGCTCAAATTCAACATCCTAACTTTTCTATAGTGTACGACTATGCTTCTTTCCTTGCTGAAAGGATACATGAGGGTTTGTTGAACTTGTATGTGGGGGACACTGGTACTCCTTTCTTTTGGTACTCCTTATTAATGGATATGTTCTTGTACAAGAATGCTGATTTCTTCTTAGAGAAAATGGAGTTGAGGTAGGAGATGAATGGAGAAAAATTACCAGTGCAGGCTTGGAGTGCAGACTTGTCTTACAACAAGGGAGATACCAGTTTTGTGCAGTTTGATAATTGCTTTGCTTCTAGGCTCAAAGATAGACTGATGGTGAATGTGCCAAGGATTCCTGAGGATTTGCATGACTTCCTCTAACCTAAAGTGAGGAAGCCTGATTTGAAGGTGTGTCATAATTGGGGTGACATCATTCTATACCCTGCAAGCACTATCCTAAGGGTTTATGGTTTCTAGGAAGCTCCTCATATTCTCCCATATAATGTACCATCAAGAATGGGATTTGTAGAGTTCATGTGGCAACTAGGTTGCATTCATGAATATAATTTGATAGGAAAAGGAAAAGGGACTTTGTTCCCTGATTATACTGTTGTTTCAGACTTTATTTTTTCCAAGGGAGGATGGGTTCACTTTGACAAATATTTTGATGAATACCATTTGAAGAGTGGATATAGGAGGAAGCATGACCTTGAGGGATTATTTTCCCTATTTAGGCAAAGAATTAAGGGTGGCAAGTTTCCTCATGTTTTCAATTTTCTTAAGGATTTGATTAGAAATGAGTTCGAATTGAGCCAGTAGGAATTAATTAAAGAGAAGTGGATTGCTTATGAGAAAATGCTGGCCATGGTGCATAAACTAGATCCAAAATATGATCCAATGATGGAGTTCACTCCATTTCATAAAAGAATTGATTTCTTGATGAATAATTTCAAAGAAATCATGAGCACCCTGAGAACCATGAAAATAAACTTGGAACTGGACTGAGGAATTCAGGGATTAGAGGTGAGGCTTGAAGAAACAAGGCCGACCTATCATCCACTAGTGGATAGGCCTCTATACAGGAGGAAGAGAGATGATAGCAGTGATGAAGGAGGAGATAAAAAAGGGAAATAAATAATGAAAACATCACAACTGGGTCATGGGATTAGGAAACCTGGTGGGATAAAGATTGTGAATCTAGATTCACCACCTAGAAATGACCCTGTAGAGCTGTCATTAGAGCCAAACCTTAAGAAGTGAAGAGTTGAGGAGTCACAAGAGGCTCTGGTAGATGAAATAATCGTAACTGATCAGGACATGCAGGTTGGTATCCCCTCCCCTCCTAGATCAGCACAATTTGTGCTAACTGATATGGATATAAAGGGGAAGTGTGTATAGGATGCCAGGATGGTGGCTTGCAAGGTGTTCTTGGATGATGATGCCTTCGTAAAAACTCCTGTGTTCTTGCAGTTGATTTGGAGGATGAAACTTGAAGAATATCAGGATAAATGCAAGACCAAGAGGGAATCAAGACCTGATAGGTCTAACCATGAGAATGATGATGAAGTCAAAGCTAAATTAATGGAGCAATTCAAAAGAATCACTCCTGATGAAGGAAGGAAATTTGTATCTCAGGTTGGTGTCTTACTCCTCCCTGAATGGGACATAGTTGATGTTATAGCATTCAATGCTATTATGCAGTCTAAGCATGCTATGCAAAATAGTGAAGAAGTCAAGGAAGCTCTACAAGACTCTACTTTTAGTGAGGAATATGAAACTTTAGCCATATAGGCACTGGAACCTCAAGGTAGAAAACTAAATGTGGCTAATATTAGTCCAAGTCTAAGGGGCAGGCTCATTATCAAGAGAGCTTCTGAAACCTCAATAACAGAAGCCACAAGCCTGACACTAAATGTGGCCAAATTGGCCCAAAAGACAGCTGAAAGAGATGAAGTTGAAAAGAAAAGCTTGATGGAAAAGTACAATGCAATAATTGGGGAGTATAGTAGAATGCAGCAGAAAAATGTTGAGCTATAGTCTAAAGTAGATAGATTGAGATACGAGCAGGTGGGAGAATCCTCCAGTGTCTCTGCTATCAGAGCATTACCTACTACTTCTGGGTCATTTCCCCCTATTATCCCAATCATTTCTACTCCTGGATCCCCAATTTAGACACCTGCTAATAGCCTTGCACCAGGGCCAATCGAAGAGGAAGATGAGTATTCTGTAGATCCTACTAAAAAGCAGATGATGAATAAAATCACAAAATTACAGGCTGCCGTAAGGGCGAGTGAGGATGGTGCTATGGCTAAACACAATGAGGTGGTTGACACCATTTTAAGGCATTTAAATGAGAAGCTTGATTCTAGATTTCTAGCTGTACATTCTTTATATTCTTTATTCTTGGGTGGAATACAAAACATTAACAAAGATCGGGAAGTGGTTCTACCTCTGGTTGAGAAGTGGATCCCTCAGGCCACTGATTTAGATGTTATGTTTAAGGCTTCCAAATTTGATGTAAATAACAGACCCCAGTCATTAAAGCCTACTCAAATCTTTGTGAAATCATTGAAAGGATTCCAGGCCCTGCCTAATGATTTGAGTAGGAAAATTAGAGAACTAGTAAAGAGTTTTGATGATTGGAATGACACTTTTTTGCCATATGTAATAGATGCACAAGGAAATATTAAGACACTGCAGCAGTGGCAAGATACGGTAGAAGAGGTTATTAATGCACAAATCAAATTGATTTGTGATGACTCAGACCATGACTTGTTGGTAAGCAGCATGGATAAAATAATTAATACCAACATGTTCTTAGAGTCATTTGAGAGGGAGGCCAACCAGGTTGCAGTGAAATTCACACCTTACAATACCAAGGTGAGGGAGGTGGTGAATTTTAATTGGCCAACGGATGAGGAATATCAGAATTGGGTGGACAAGTACTTAACTGAAGAGGAGTGAAACAGTGTCTATTACTAGCAACTGACAGCTCAGTGGTTATATGATAACTGATTATGGTTTTGTTTCCATGGTGGCTTTGGGCACAAGTTTTGAGGTGTAACAAATGATGCAACTATTGTGTAATGAGTAGAAATCAACAAAAAGATGCTCCAGGACTTGGTGGTTTTGATCATAGTTTTGAATTGGCACATAGCATTCCAATTGATAGATGATGTGTAATTTCTGGCCCAATGCTTCTTGCTCCTTTGTTTTCTATAAGAAGGATTTCAAGGCCGGAAATAAGGGTTGGAAAGTCAGATATTTTGAAGGTTGAGTCTAGGTATAGTTGTAGAGCAGATTGTAAGAACCTTTTTGAATGTTAAGGAAATTTAGGTTTGGGGTTATCTTGTAATGTGTTTTAAAGTTATGGAGATTTGATGTTTCATAAGCAACACTAGCATTTGAGCTATGATGTTATATCTCGAGCTCATGTCTCTCCTCTGTACAAACATATCATAATTTTGAATAGAATAATCAAGGATTATGATGTTCATCTCATTGCTCTAATGTGTGTGTTTTCTGTTTTGGCTTTAATTCAAAGAATTAATTAAAGTGCTTGGATGGAATCATGGATGGGTATGTTTGTAGAGGGATTTAGTAAAAAGTATTGGGCTGGGACATGAATTGAAACTATTGTAATGCAATATTTCCAGGGATCATGTGTGCTAAGTATTTAAATCCATTGTTGAATCATGAATGTTTGTGAATTTGACTCCCTAATGGTATATGGCACTGATCTAAATTGTATGAATTTGTGAAATTTTGTGTCTCTGTGTCTTTGCTTAGGGCTTGTCGCCAAATTTCAAATAAAATGACTATCATAAGTTACAAAATAATGTTGTAATCATCTCATGCTCCAAGTAGTTGATATTACTGGTGAAAGGCCAATTCATTTTAGTGGTATCCTATTATGTTTAGCTATTTGTGGGATTATCTGTGAATCGTTAATGATTGTTTATGAGTTTGGTGCAGAGATCATAAACACATTATAGGGACCACCCTCCTAAGTCTTGTAGAGCCCAAAGTGTAGGAGGTTATTATTAAAATCCTCGTCAGTTGGTCCAAGTCCTTTGAGCTGCCCTTGATTAGAATTGGAAATTCCATCTAGGTAGATTAGAAGACCAACCTGCTTTACAGGAAAAAACACCAACATGATCGATTTCATATTATATGTGTTGAAGACTTTAGAATTTCAATTACATTAATTTATGGATATGTTGTATCTATAACACTACAAAACCATATGCTCTTTGCTTTACACTTGCATTTAGAAATACACATTTATATACATAGATATAGATTTCTTTAATGATATTTTGCATTTATTGTTCTAGGAGAGCATCCAGTAATTGCATTTACATTTACATTTAAAAATACGTATACATACATATGTGTGTGTGTATGTATATCAATTATATTTAGTGTTCAGAAACAACCCATTAGGTCTGCACATGGATAAAAATTCATAAAATCAGATCTCCCATACATGTTTTGTTGAAACCTACGCCCTATTCATGCATCCTACAATTACAGTATCCACGGGGCCTCTTACATAAGCTACAGTAATCACAAAAAGTGTAAGAGCCACTTTATATCATGTTTGGACTACAAAACCCTGAAAAACAGGGTAACTCAGATTATGATTTGTTGGTGAGCTGTATGGACAAAATCATTAGCACCGGCTCATTCTTGCAATCTTTTGAAAGAGAAGCAAATTAGGTGGTATTTAAGTACAAACCTTATAGTGCCAAGGTGAATGAGGTGATAAATTTTGATTGGCCAACTAATGAAGAGTACAAGGCAGTCCAATTGGCTGGTGACATGTGTGCTTTCTGGCCCAATGCTTGTTTTCTCCTCCTTTTTCTATAAGAAGGATTTCAAGGCTAGAAGTACGGGTTAGCAAGTTAGATATTTTTGGTTGAGTCTTGATGAAGCTACAGAGCAAATTGTAAAGTTTGATGGTTTTAGGGAAAATGCAATTTACGTTTTGAGTCATTCTATAGTAGGTTTTCAATTCATGGGGATTTGATATTTTATGATAGTACTGGAATTTGAATTGATATGATTAATTCAAACTCATGTCTCTCCATTGTACAAGCATATCTAAATTTTGAATAAAATGATCAAGGGTTGTTTCATTCATCTCACTGTTGTGGTGTGTATGATTTTTTTTAGGTTTAATTCAAGGAATTAATTAAAATGCTTGAATGGGATTGTAGGTGGATATGTTCTGTATAAGCTATTTTTATTTTTTCTATCTTATCTTATACCATTTTACGAGAATGGGGGTGCAAATGTACGAGAAGATCTTTGGAAACTAGGCATGAAAATTTAAGGTTAAAGAGAATGGGGGTGCCAAACTTACAGTTCTCATTGCCCCTTGGTCGTCAATTTTTTGTGAGCACCCTCAACCTCGTCCTTGGCGCTGGTATTGACCTTGCTTTCTCTCCTCCAAACTCTTCCTCGGTGTTGATATTGACCTTGTTTTCACTCCTCCAAACTCTTTGTCGACACTAGTATTGACCTTGTTTTCACTCCACCAAACTCTTCCTCGGCGCTGGCATTGACCTTGTTTTCACTACTCCAAACTCTTCCTCACCACTGGCATTGACCTTTCACTCTCCATTTTGACGAGCTATAACCTGGTTTCGTTAGCTTTTACAGTATGTTAATTAAGTTCAAAATTTTGGCACCATTTAGCTAGGTTTTAATATTCTACAATATAGTTGAGTATATATTAGCTATATTTTACATAATAAATAATATAATTATTCAACTTATTATAATTAGATATTATATTCTTTAACAAAATTATTATAATTAATAATTAATAATAAGTATATTTTTATATAATACAAAATATAATTAATATAATATATATTTAATATAATAGTAATATATATTAATATGAGAGAGAAAACTAAATTTTGATTGGTTGTTTCATGTCAACAATCCAAGGATGGCATGTGTCCTTGGGGAGTTATGCTCAAGGTAGCATGCCATTTGATTAAAGATATGATAGTTCTCCTTTAAGACCTCTTCAATGTACCCATTGCACACTTAAGGAGACAAAGATAAATATAGGGAAGAAAATATAGAGAGAGAGGGAGATAATGACAAACATACAAATAGAAAGGGAGACAAAGAGATAGAGAGGGGTAGAGAGATAAAGAGATGGTGCGGGAGCACCCAGGGCCTTCAAAGAGTTGTTCAAGAACCAGGAGAGTGTAGGGGTTAGGAGGGCCTTCCAAGCAAGTCAAAATATTAATTATGATCTATTTGAGCCTATAATGGAATTTGGGATGAATAAGTGTAATGAGATTGTTAAAAGTTCCAAGGTTCTTGATAAGGAGTCTAGGTTAAAAATGCAATGTAAAGGGAAAATTATGTTCTAGGGATTTTCTTAGTAATCTTATGCTTTAAATAGGTCAAATAAACTTGGATATTGAATATCCAATAGTTTTAGGTGGTGATTGTTAATAAATTTCAAGTTTGTGATTTCAAATTTTTGAATTTTGGTTTAGGCGGGAAAGAGAGTTTTGAGTGTTTTAGAGTTAATAAAGAATTCTAATCAATCCAGTTCAGTTGAATCAGTTGGAGAATTGGTTTATAACCCTAAAATATTCATTTTTACGGGGTTGGTCATCTTGGAAGAGGAGTTGTATGGACTGTTCTCAGAAAAAAGCAGTAAATTACAATTTTTTGCATTATTTTGTGTTTTTTTGGTAGTTTATTGATTTGCTATTGAAGTTTAATTCATGGTGATGGATTAAGGACTGGTATTTGCATGATTTCTAACCCTTTAATGCACTGAAAGATAATAGGGATCAATTCTTGCACGTTTTGATTGACTGTCTACAGGAAAAGTGCAGATTTTGATTGTTTTGAGAGTGTTTAATGATTGAATGATCCATTTCATGGAGTATTATGACTGAAAATATATGAAATGGATCATATATGACATGTAACATACTGGAATAACAATATAAAGTTTAGGAAAGAAGAATCAAATGGTGTACACCAAGTTTTCATTGTGAAAAATGCTTGAAGATGGAGGCTAGGGTGTAGCAGCAGAAGATATGCCTTAATGAAGGGAATTTTTTTGAGTTTGGATCAACTAAATATGTTTTCCTAATGGTGTAGAGTCACTGATCAAGTTTTGGAAGTGATTGGAAGGTTAGTTTTCAAGAAGCCCTAGTTTTTGAGGCAAGTTGAGGAGGGGTTTGTGCTGAAGCATGTTAGAGGTGTCATAGAGGTCTAAAAACTTGGATTCTATGGTTTTGAGCCATTTAATTTTCTTCTACAAGGTTTCAAGATGATTGGATAATTTTGAAGGGTACTTCCTTTGTTAAATTGACCTATTTTCCTTGTTTTTCCCATGGTGATGTATTGGAAGTCTAAACTAGTCCAAGGGAGTTATATCTGATATTGAAGTATATTATGTAAGTCCTTAATGGGTGTCTAAATCCATATTTTATTTGTTAAGTGTTTTGTAAAGTGTGAGTGTAAAGTGGCTTAAACTAGGTTGCCTATGCTACAAGGGAGGACATGCTACATGGTGGAATTTTGATGAGTTCTTTGAAACCCATTTTGAAATTGATCTGAAGATCATTTGTGAGTCATTTTGAGAAGGTCTCCACCTTCGTCTACATCAAGAGATAAGGATGAATAGATAGAGATATAGGGAGGGTGATTGATATATCTCTCCCTGTCACTCTCTATATCTCCCACTATCGATGTCACTCTTGCCTCTTCCCCCCTCTATCTATTGAGATATCTCTCCCTCTCCCCCATTTCTCTCTCATTCACTCCATCTCTCCCTCCATCTCTCCTACTCTATATCTCTATCTCTATTTCTCTTTTTATCTCCCTCTTACTCCTCTCTATATATCCTGCAATGATCACATTCCAGAGACCGCAATTCTTTGGAGCATTCATTCAAACAATTCACGTGGCTTGTCTATTCTTTCACTTTTTACATAATAGTCTACTAATAAATTTTGTGGAATCAACCTTGTCTTTGCTTCCATTACATTATAATGCATTTCTACTAGAGTGATTGTGACTATGTTATCTAATAAAACTTCCCATTTAGATTTCATTCTTGTGTAGGCCATGGATTGTTAATTCTTTTATTCTATGTGAAAAATTGTAGAATTTGCAATTTTGACAGTGAGCACGAACTCGATTATGTGAAAAATTGTAGAATTTGCAAAAAACATGTCTTCGGTGGTTGGGAATTCCCTCCAAACCTTTGGGTTGGTATTCCAAGGAAAATACCAAAGCCAAGGCTCAAGGATTCCCAAAGAAAAATATAACGCAAGTGCATTATTTACTAGTTTTCACTTTTTCTTCTCTATGGAACATTTTTAACAACAAATAATGTGAGCGTGTTATTTATTCCTTTAGTTAAATGCTAGTTTTTTTAATGTTTTTTCATATGTTTGTATGTATATGTATGTTGGTGTGTCATGTATGTATGCATGCGTGTATATATGCCTATATGTATGTATTTATGCTTATGGGAGAGAGGGTGAGAGAGGGTGTGAGTGGGAGAGAGTGTGAGAGGGTGGGAGAGTGAGAGAGGTTGG
>VDFB02171476.1:0-40460 GCA_007258455.2 Sequoia sempervirens
ACAGTCTGTTTGGTCGTACGAGTTGCGAAATGAAAGTTGCACCACTTTGCAACTTTAATTCCTTGAAGATTGCAATGGCTTTGCGTAGTTGGCTCGATTCCTGCGTGGCAAAACAAAGTTTGGGTTTGTTTCACCAAGTCAATACCATCTCTTGAATTCTTAGGAAGTAGATTAGAACTTCTGACCCCTTGTCTCTTTTTTCAGTTTGTTTGATCTGCAACCCAAATAAAAGAGCTTCATTGTCTAAACCTTCATTGTGAATTAAAAAAATTCAATGCTTTAGGTGTGATAAGTTTGGTCACTTTTCCAAACATTGTTCAGATAGACCTAAGCATCAAGCCTCCATTGCAAATGTAGATGATGTCTCTCCACAGAAGAATGAAGAGCCTTGTTACCATGCAATATAATAAGATCCTTGAAGCCTTATGCTTACAATAATTATAAGATCAATATAAAAAGAGCCTTGTTACTATGCAATATAATAAGATCCTTGACTTACTGATGCTTTAATTTTTTCATGATATTATAGAACATTTTTATGGGTTGTTGGAAAGTCTTCCCTTGGGCTATTGAGTTTGGTTACAAGTGTTTCATCCAAGTTATTAATCTCTATCTTGTTCTTATTAGATATAGTCCTCCTTTAATATATTTTATACTAGACTCCAATTGAAGTAGATTATTATATTGTATGAAGCAGAGATTCATTTTCATGCCACATTGTACTATACCATAAAGGAAATAAATAAAGGAAGGAAAGATTGCAAATTATGTTTGTTTACTTGCTCCTCTTGTTCAACCTGATAGTGACTATAGAATCAGAAGCTATGCTAGTAAAAGCAATGGGAAAGAAAGGGGTTAAAAGAGGGAGGCCAACTACATCAAAGAAGGAACCATCACCCTCTCTGAAAAATAATGAAAATACAAGTAATAACATACACAATAAGAACCTAGAAGATCAAAATCAAACGAAAAGGGGTAGAGCAAAGGGGTTGAAAAGAGAACCATATCCTGTTATGGAATATGAAGAAAAGGGAAAGAATGATGGAAACTCTGGTGAATTGGTGGATCGAAAACAACTTTTCGAGTTAAATCACTGTGAAGGTTTTCTTATTACACCTATTTTCTTGAATCTCATAAGCTAGCTTGGTTACAGTTTGTGTGTGAGTGACTAATTTGTGTGCTCTTGAGTTCTTGTGGTTTTGTTTTTGCATGGGTTAATTAATTTAATTTGAAAGTCTAGGTATGTGTTAGTGTATATATAAAGATGATTCCATTATATGTGTGACATGCCTTTGTCATTGTGTTGGAATGTTTCAGCATGCTGTGTTTTTCTTGGCAGTGAAAGAAAAAATTATTTGTAGCATTGGTATTCATGTTTCCAACCTGCTAAAGTATCTTCAAAGATAAAGTTCTACTCTTTGTTTATTTTAATTTTCATACTTGCACATTTCATAGTTTTCTAGTATGTCACTTCTATCTGATCTTGTCATAGTGACTTATCAATCCACTAAGAAGCATTCCAAGGAAGATATAGTTAATTATTAGTTATGTACTGTGAAGTAATTGCATAATTGCTTAGGTTGACTTTGTAAAAACTATATTGTAATTAAAATTTTTTCATCTATCAGCATCTAGTTGTTACTTATGCAATGTGAGGTAATGCTTTGAGTTTGAAAGATGTGCAATGCAATGTAATCAACAATATGAATAAACTACATAATATAACCATTCTTTTTATGCTATTGTACATCAAGATATTTAACCATTGCTCCCTTGATTAAAATTTCAAAGAGTTTAATTATGCACATGAGGAGGCAATTAAATTCGATTGTCAACTTCTATATATGAAATTATCAATAATCAAATTTATGTCCATATACAAAATGGCATCAACGCAACTCAAAAAAAATTTTACAATATGTGGCATATGCCATCTAGAATTATCTATTCAATATTTACATGCCAAAATGTCTATCTCATTCCTAAACTATTGGTGGATCATCAAAATGGAGCCTCTTTGAAGCACTCGTTGCCTCTGAAGGTAGCTGCTCAAGAAAAAGTCAAACCACAATTGAGATTAGTTATACTATCTAATTTAAAATCGAATAATTAACATCAAAATCAATATACATTAAATTATAATTGAACTCTAAAATTGTAATCTTGATTACTTGAAATATCCATCTCTTCAAAGGGTCGGGAGTTCTAGAATATGCCCCTCTCAAAGAACCGACCAAACCATCTTTTGTAATTTCAATCTATATAGGTGAACAAAAACATAAAAGTGATCCAAGTTAGCATACAATTGTTAGTAATAGGAACATATAAATACCAAACACAAAATAAAATGAACACATACTTCTTTAGGTTGATCTTTTTCTTTATCTCCTTTAGGTGTTTCGACACCTCCTCCTTGAGGTGCTTCAACACCTACTCCTTCAAGTGTTCCAATACGTATTGCTTTGGGCATTGTGTCACTTGTCAACAAGGACGTATAGCTCATAATTCCCTACACATAAAAATGACAAGTACATATGAAACTACCAATCTATGTCAATATATGTATAATCAATATAAGATCTTAAAATTCTTAATTCAATCAAATTTGAGTTCAATTACCTTGCCCTTATCCAACATTACATTTCCATAATCTGGACAAGGTTGCACCGCGCTCGCAGAAGGTATTTCCTACAAGAGGAAAATAAGATAAACATATAAGTTATTATATAATTTTCATTTAATGACAATTCAAAAGGACAGAAAGTATACAATAAACCAAATGTAAATGAGTGAGGTACAGAAGCCTCTTGTGTCGTGTCGGGCCAAATGAAATGGCCCTGGGGGTGCTATCATACATTTTTATTCCCTCCTCGGTTGTCATTAAATAGACCATGTAAAATAAATATTAGTACATTATACTATCTCTTATTATCTATTCATTTAAAAAATGCAAGTTATGAATTCACAACTTAAATTTTACCTGTGTCACTATTTCAATGTCCCCCTCTCTAGCAGGAGAGGACTTTGTACAGTGTGCTCCACTCCCCTGCGTCTGATCTATAATGTCCACATCGTGGAAGTCATAATCGGAAGTGTCTAGGGGATGCTCGGTAGGCTCTACAAGAGGACCCAAGCATATTTTGCGGCACATGGAGCAAGTATGTGGTACACAAATATGTGGACTTGACCAGGATGATGCAGTAGCACTCGAGCCATCACCAACATCACCCGGAGATGTGGGTGAGCTATCTGAAGCATCGCGAAACCAAAGGCCTCAAAAGAGTGAATAAGCGTGGATATGCCGTGGCGCATCACATAATACGGATGGTATCGCGGAGGTGAGGAGGAAGGTGAGGAGGGAACATGTGGGCGAGGGTATTACTCCTAGCGCCCTTCTCTATCCACGGGGCATACCTCCACCCATGCAGGAAAGGATCTAATGTCAAAGTAATTGAAATGATGCCCTAACACAAACTCAACATATAATTTTTTTATAAAGTAAAATGGTACATCAAATTGTTGTTCGGTGGTTTCAAAAACCTTTCAACGATCCATAATAGTGGTTTTACAATTTTTGTTGGACACTAAAATTATTATTTTTTAACTAAATTTTTCACATTCGGGCACCTATAAGCGGCTAAGTGTGAGGAATTTGAAGATGAATGCAGAACTAGAGTCTCATCAAATTTTGTCACGTAGATTCTAAAATATTTTTCAAAATTCTTGGAATCAAATTGCACTTCTTTTCCATCTCCCATGAGGTGATTTTTTCAGAAAACAACATTTTAAAAAGTGATGCAAGTATAGCATACTTTTTTCCATGAAGAGATAAAATTCTAATTCTTTCAAATTTAGATTTGTAACTCGATATCTAGTGCTTCCACTTGGTTAGATAGTTTTTATTGAATATTTTCCTTAATCAAATTTCAAAAGTCAAGCAATTACAATTAGGACACAACTAGCGACCATTATAGCAGTAACTTTTTGTATATGTCAAATTTAGTTTTTTTTGTTGGATCAAGGACTTCAATATCTGGTGCACTCATATTTTTCAAAAAAAAATTTATAATATTCTATTTTTCCACATGTGAAGAACAAAGAAACTCATTTTCAATGAAAAACCTATGTTTAATAAAACTTAAAAAACAAATACATAACAAAACCAAAACATATTAAAATTATATTCATTGGATGGCTTGTTCTGAGGAATACCATAATCATTTGAAGTAAATTTTAAATGAATTCATTTGATCCCCCAAAATCTAAATCAAAAGTGATTTTTTATCAGCATTTTGATAGGTGTAAAGGAGACTCATTTATAGGTATGGTTTAAAACTAGCGAGGTTCTATCCAAGGGGGTTTGATCTAAGGTGATTTGATCAAACCCTCTTCAATTGGAATCCTTAAAATGGAACTTTTTAAGTCTTAAATCATTATATTTTCTAAAAATATGTGATTTTAGCTAAAATTCATTCCTCTCGGGAATTGTAAACCACTATTATGATAAAGTGCCGCAGATTTTATAGAAAGTTTTGTTTTATTAATATTAAGCTGGAAAACCCGATTAGGGGTTAACAAATAAAAGAGGCTATTTGGGCTTTGGTTATTCCAAGATCTTTCATCATCATGGGACAATCCATTCATAATATTCTCACCATGTCTTCTATACAAATGAAAGGCGGTATGTTGCGAGAGGGTTCTATATTTTAATTATTTCTTTCATTGTGTTTGACATCGAAGATAATCGAGGGACTCTTATAAACTTCATAAATGCTTATGGTGTTGTTTTGAAATTAATTGCTTGAATTGATGGTTGTGGAAGTGGTGGAGGTGGTGAGGTAGTGGTGGAAGTGAGGTGGAAGTGGAGGGAGGGTGGAGATGGAGGAGGAGGATGGAGGGGGTGGAGGTGGTGGAGGTGGTGGAGGTGGTGGAATTGGTACATTTTCATTGTCAGCAACCATAATGCCTGATTCAATATAAAAACAAATCAATCTAATTAAAATTAGACAATATAAATGAAAATATTATAAAAATAACCTAATTTTTTTTTAAAATCCAACAAAAACCCTAGTTTTTAACAAAAATCTATAAAAATTTCTAATTTTTAATCCAAATACATAAAAAACACTATTTTTTAAGTCAAAATCCATTGCATTTCCAAATTTCGTAAAATCCATGCTAAACTCAAATTTTTTCGTAAAAATCTATCAAAACCACCCAACTATTTAGGTCCAACCTTTCTTTGGGAGTTATCCAAACCAATTATAGGAAACCATAACCATCGCAGGCTTTTAATCATGCTTTTGATTGTTCATAATCATCTGCATAAGTTCATGTACATACAATAACTCTTTTGATCATATTCACTATGTACATGGGATCAATGAGTATTCCTTTTGGGTTTTGAAACTTGATATAAAGAAGACCATCAGTGTAGTTTATAGAATCAATATATGTAAAAGTATCAAACAAATATTGGTTTTCCTTTATGATTTGAATATTAATAATGTTTATAAAGATGGAAAAATCATTATCATCTTCTTCATTATCATTGTATTGAACAAAGTTTGTTGAATGAATTGGCTTGTGGGCTTGTAAATATTTGTAAGTATTGATTAGGTGAAAAAACCAATTTATTTCCTTTGTCATTAATAGGTCATCCAACTAGATTTGATTAGAATGAGGTCTTGCACTTGGTTATAAATATGCTTACATCTTTCCATATCATGTCAAGGTGTACGATGATATTGAAAAAATGTTTTTGCATTAAAGTTTGGTGGTAAAGGTTTAATTGTTTGAATATGACTAATTGGAGGAAGTTGAATCATATTCTTGTTTAACAATTGCAACATGATCACATGGAAAGAATCAAACAACTATGAAAATTTCCTATCTCATGGCCTAAATTTATATCTAGAGTTATGTTTACAGTAGTTACTTCTGTCTCAATATTATGAGCAGTTTGACATGAATGTTTATCAAGTAATGAATATTTTGTTTTTCTTTTAAATGATTGATAGTTTTTTGAGGCATGACTTATATGATTGACCAATAGGAGCCTATGAAGGGTATCTTCATACCAACTAATCGATAGATAATCATGAAGGGTTATACAAAAGCGTGTTAAGGATGGATATTTCATTAGCAATTTCTTATCTTGAATATTAGGTTGTAAGTTACCTATAAACACCCTTTGAATGTCAACATCTTGAAGACTATAGGAGAATTTCAAATAAAGGGATTAGTATCATTTCATAAAGAGTTTTTATTTTCTCTTTAGGTCCTTGATTACAATGAACTAAATTTGTTAATGTAACTTGAGGACTGATGTTCACTTGAAAGTGTTGGAGGAAATCACTAATGAGTTGTGTAAAGGAGGTAATTGATTGTTTGACAATGAACAAAACCAATCCAAGGCCATATCTTTCAATGATCTAGAAAAGAGTTTCACTATGAGTGAATCTTCAAAAATAAAGTCTCTACACAAGGTAGTAAAAACTAACAAATGGTTATTAGGATATTTTTTACCATTGTACTTTCCAAAGCGAGGTATTTCAATGTTTTGTAGTATAGGTGTATTTAAAATAGTGAACATTAATGAACTATGTGTAAGGTATTTTGGATGTTTACTATTGGTTTGATTTTCGTTTAAGTTTGAAATTTGTTATTGTATTAATGTCATGCTTTAAATAAAAAAGTTGATTTATCACAAAATCATTGGGCCACATGTTGTGAGAGTTTTTCAAGTATGGTGAACTAGTATGGAGGAATGGTGGGATATTATATTTCATGTTTAGGAGGGGTGATGAATATGGAGGTGTTATAGGTGAAGGGACAAAACTATTATAATTTCCACTAGAAATTCCTAAGCTTGAGTTTAAACCATTGTTATATTCCATCATTGATGCTATGACTGGAGGTGTAAAGTTGGGAATAGAAGGCATTATTGTGGGAGAGGAAACTTATTTTCCAAAAGGATTTTGAGCATTAGTCAAAAATTTCGTGAAACTAGCTACCGAAGGAATATTAGAATCTACTATATTAGCTAGGCTACGTAACACTTCTATCCCTTCCTAATCATTTACCAACTTCCCAATGCTATCCAAAAGAGGGATTGCTTCTCCATCCAAAGGTTCAATGCTTAAGAATTGTTGAATTCATTGTAGGTCTTTATCCAATTATTCTAGATTATCATTGGGGACCTTAGAAATAACATATGCCAAGTCCACATAAATGTTAGGTTACAAAAAAGACATGGGTAATGTAGGACTAGGGAGGGAATATAAGATGGATTGGGTAGACATAATACGTTGAGTGAAAGAGTTATAAGAATCAAGCTCAACATTGGCTATGATTGCAACATAGGAAGCCATAAGTCTACAACTACATCTCACGTGGGTATTAGTGAAGTGACACAAGGTCATGAAGCTCATAAATTTTCTACAAGATTCAAAACAATTTAATGCTCATACAATGAAGGGAAAACACAAAATAGTCACAAAAACTAAAATAATTTGCACACACAAAACCCAAAACAACATAAGAATCATAGAGATAGAACTATGATCCAAATCTTTGTCAAAACTGATTGGACAGGGAATTGGCACCCTAGACTGATGAGGTTGATTTTTGTTAAATTTAAAATCTAAAAATGAGATATAGTATCTGAGGATCCTAATTGAAGATGTTTAGGTCTGCCAATAGGAATACTTTTAGAAATGCACAAAATTTTAATTTTATATACATGCAGCCATAATGCCTGATTAAATATAAAAACAAATCAATCTAATTAAAATCAGACAATATAAATGAAAATAGTATAAAAAAACCCTAGTTTTTTTTAAAAATCCAACAAAAACCCTAGTTTTTAACAAAAATCTATAAAATTCTCTAATTTTTAATCCAAATACATAAAAAACACTATTTTTTAAGTGAAAATCCATTGCAAACATTCAATTTTCATCAAAATCCATTGCAAACATTCAATTTTCATCAAAATCCATGCTAAACTCAAATTTTTCATAAAAAATCTATCAAAAAACCTTATTTTGAAAAAAATCAACTAAAGTTAAACAAATCTAATTGAAATTTTGATTAGAGCAAATAAAAAATCAAGAATCTAACCTGTTGGAGATGGATTTGAAATTGGATATCTGATTTGCGCTTTCCACTATGCGCCCACCGCGGTTAAGGCAAATGCAAATGAGTTTTGGTCGGTTTCATTCGGCCCGAAGCTATATATATATGCCTACATAATCGGATATCCGATTTAGATCGGATGTCCGATTTAGATCGGATATCCGATTTGTAAATCTAGCTTTTTGCTTTGCCTAGGTAGTCACCCGAGCCCCAAAAAGTCAACTTGGCATTTTCACGTTTTTGAGTCATAGAAACACGTATTTTTTTCTCCATTGCCACTTTTTGGCATACCATGATCCTGCACATGCCCTACAAAGGATTTTGAAGAAAGGGTCCCTAGGGAACCCACCATCAAGTAAAAGGGGGTCCACTCAAGGGACTTGCAATTCAAAAGAAGTCGTTCATCTTAGAGTGATTCATCATCAAGGAATTTGAAAGGAAGGTCATGCCCCCACGGGATGGGAATTCAAAGAAGTTTCCACTTCAGAGGAAGGTCTTCAAGTCCTTTCTTTATGAACCCATGATGAAGGAAACACATTCTGTTAGGATTCAAGAGAAGATTCATTGGCAATGAATTCATTTTCTAAAAGTGTGCTTCCAAGGAAAAGTGTTGTAAAGACTTTCAAGAGAAGATTCATTGGCAATGAATTCATTTTCTAAAATTCAAAGTGTTAAAGAGGAGCATTGTCACACATAGTAGGGATAACTCAAACAAAGAAGAGAGAAAGATAAAGGGAGCGAAAAGAAAACACAAACATAGGACACAGGGGTAGCCTAATATTTTGTGGTCAGAACTACTCATAAATATATATATATAAGTATGTATAATAATAGTATATAAATGAACTATCATCAACCCCCTACTATATTAAGCCATGTGAGGAATCCATGAGAAGATAAAGTGAAATAACAAATTGGGTCAACATGGAAGAGAAGCCTCAATGCTCCCAATGCTTTGCATTGTCCCCAATTTATTGAAAGTCAAGAGGAAACATGGAAGAATGATGGTAAAAATAGAACAATGTTCATGACACAAAAACCATGCCTGTATCCAAGCACCGACAAGGGTGACGAGGGTCATCTAGGCACACATAGCATGAGTATGGGGGAACACATTACAAAACATACACACACGAGATCAAGAAAAGGGGTCTCCTCCTAACACTGATCAACCAAGAGGTCATCTGCTTCCCAATCCAAATCCTCATAAAGGGAAGGAGGATAAGCCTACAAAGGTGGAATGCTAAGAGGAGGGGTGTCTAACCTTCCCGCAACAAGGGCCAAGGAAGAGGGCCCCTTAAGGTCCTCTCTATCAAGCTCTTGTGGAGTCATGGTCAACGATTTCAAAAAGATTGCCGACAGGGTTGGGACTTTGTCCAAGGAATTAAACATGCATCCTATAGGAGCATCATGCTTATTCTCGGTGGATGGCATAGGTTGTTCCCGAGGCTTACTGCTAAGCTTGTCGAATGATTCGAGAGCAATGACGAACTCAGGAGAATCTGGGACTGGTTCTATCACAAGGTCAGAGTAGATCATCATAGGGCCACCTTGTGAAGAAGGTGGGATCCTCCTACATCCTTTATCATGAGAAGGACTAGCATCTACCTCCTTCTTCATAGGATATCAACTCTCCACAAATGAAGCTAGAGGTGCAGATGAGGAGGAGAACAAAACCACAGCGGATATGACTAAAGTGTTAACCATATCCATGGGTTTTGGGAAGGGTTGAATATCCAAAATCAACATCAGCAAGGGAAGCTCTGCCGAAGGAGTGATAAACACCTATACTCGTTTAGGGTTAGGCACATTGGTGCTCACAATGAAAGCTAGGAGTAGATTAGGAAGAAGAGACAACAGGAAGGGAGGAAGAAGACACTATAGGGGGCCCTGAAGTAGGGGCATTCATTTTTTCCTCCTTTTGTTGCAAGGTATCTTTCTCAGCTAGGAGAACCTTTCATCGGCACTTGTGCTCATTTGCAATGTGGTTTCTATGACTCTTGGAGTTAGAAGCTAGAGCTTGCGAAGGGGTGGGAGTTTCTTGCTTGATCATAGGAATGTCCACTATGGCCATTTTAGGTTGAGGAATGGATTCATGTACAGGAGCAAAGGGATTAGGCTGAGGAGCGACAAGAGGAGTCAACTCGAGAACCTCAATGGTGGGCCTCTTTCCACTCACTACCTTAAAAGAAAGAGTAGTAGGAGGCCACGGTGGTTGAGACAAGGAGGACTCTCCTCAGGAAGCATTCTTCCTATCATACTGAGCAGGTCTAAGCTTCATTGATAGAATAAGAAGCTCGAATGTGGAACGCTTAGGCTTTCACTAAGCGAGAAATGAAGATTTCTCCTACAAATGAGTAGAACTTGACAATACTATAGCTGAGTAGGAATAATCATCAAACCGAGCAGCAAAAGAGGTAGAAGGAGGATCACAAGACTAGTTTTCTTCTTTCCTCTTTTGAGCCTTAGTGGCATCACTGTTAGCCTTCAAGAAAGCCCTATGTGAGATAGCATAAGGCGTGGGAGGGTATCTTACCTTCAGCTACAAACATTCTTTCTTATAATTCTGATATGTCTTATACAAGAGGTCCATCCTAGGCAGAAGGGGACCCACAAACGTAGGCCATGAGTGATCCAGGGAGTAGCTGCCATGTGCGACCAATGGTCGATAACCGATATCGTGGATCATGTGCACAAAACCTTTGTGGATAAATTTTAGACATTTATGCACAATAGAGGGCATTTTATTTATTGCGACCAACCAAGGGATTCCCAGCTTTACACATAAAAGTTTGGACCTAGGGATTATATCAAAAAATAGGTTCACAGTCTTAGGCCCAACCAAGACTGATAGGAAAATGCTACCCAAAGGGGGTACGGAAAGCCCATCATGTGTGCAAATGAAACTTACAGGAGCATCATATCCATCGTTATGTAAAAATTTTATAAGCATAATCTCCTATATTATTATGTTCACCTGTGATGTCGGATCAACGAGAACACCAGCTACGATGTTTCCATTGATCTACGTAGGAATGTAGAGGGGAGATGGTTATTTGTTAAAGTCCATCAGTAGATCCTATGAAGTAAAGGATATTCCAACACTATTTTCCATAGGCTGTGCAAAGGGGATGGTTTGATGCAAAAAGGAGGCCATTACACACACTAGGTAGTGCTTTCACAAAGTCCCTAAAGGTTAAAGGATAAGATAGTGACCCAATTAAGGTTTCGTCATGCAATATTTTTGGAACCTTCTAACTACACCACTTAGGGGTTGCAGTTCAGGTTGTAAGGCGATAGCCTTACAACACTCACACCTACAAGACCCCTAGATTATGACAAAAGGGACTATCAGTATCACAAGGATGGAACCAAAATGGTTCACATTGGGCTCACCAAAAATGTAAGAGAGGGGGACCACCACATGCAAGACCCCAGGTCATAGAGGGCCAAGACGCGAGAGGCTTCCCTAACTTACCTCAGCTAAGTGTATTGTTTAGGGTTAGGAGGGTGAGAATGATGAGGATTATGGAATCCTATAGCCATTCTATGATCTTTAGTTTCGAGATGGGGCTAGGCAAGTCAATTTTTAGGTCCAACTCTGCACCTTAGGGAGCTCTCTACCCAAGGACATTAGCACAGACTTCAGATGACAGTGTGACGCATTGGCATCTCAAAAATGTGTTGTAGTCTGTACGGTCAGATTACAATAGAGACAAGTTTGGACTTGCTAAAATAACTAACATCCTAGCTTAACAACTTCTAAGGGAACAAAATAACACTATAAAATATGAGAAGTACAAGTGAAGGTGATGAAATAGATATACCAAGGCTAAGGTGATGAAGACAATCTCATAGAAGACCCTATTCGCCAACTAGCTCCATGAAGTGCATCCACCTACACACAACAAGAGATAGAATATTGGGGGGTGGCTATATAGGGGTCTGCCTCAATCAAACCCCCGTTTAGGTGTTCCCACCTCCATGGATAGCCAAAGGAAAATAGATAAAGAAGTAACAAAAAAACAAGCACTACAAAAATAGTACTATGCTACTCAACCAAATGATAGGTGAGAGGAGATGAAGCTTACCACTTCCACCAAGAGCACTCAAGGATACTTGGGGGAGAAATGAGAGGAACTCAAGCCTTTGGTACAATGGTGTAGTCCCAAACCTTCTCTATTGACGTGATGGAGTGTGATATTGCTACAATGGAATGCTTGAATGCTTGGAAGTGAGTGGAAATGAGCTTTTCAAAGTGAGAGTATGAGAGCCAAGTCTATCCAGGATTTATTCCAACTTTTCTTCCAACCTTTCTTCCAAAAACCCCCAAATTCTAGTTCAAAGATTGAATATGAAGGAATGAGAAAGAAAACAACCATATTTGGGTCGGTTGGCTGAAGGAGCTATTACAACTTCACTACCAATGGGAAGAGTAATGCTCTACTAGCTCAGTCGCAAGAATCTACCAGGGACGTAAGCATGTCACACAAATAACTACGTGCCATGCTTGCAACCCCAAAAAAAATCCCCCACTAACACACAAAATAGGCACCAAGTGGACTGCCATCACTGGGCTTAAGTGGAATTAAGCCTCTGACTTATATTTTCTAAAGTGTATAGAGGAAAAAAGGGGAATTGTGCCTAGGGTGCAAATTCGCTCTTATATAGTTGCATTGGAATTTGTAGTAGTTGTGCACACACCATTGGAGTGAACTACATTTGCACATCTAGAAGATATTTGAATGAATCTCTAGAGGGTGAGGAGAATTCATATCCTATTTTTGTAGTTTCTTTTGTATGTTTATCACTATTCTCCTTCTCTCCACTGTCAGAATACTTCTTAACTTCGAGAGAGACAGTTTGTTCATTTTGGGCTTTTGTCTTGTCTAGGAATCCTTGCTCATATTATTTTCATCGCTTAGTAGTTAGCTTCCCATTCAGAGGGATGTTACCTGTCATCATTTCTCCTTACTCATGCTTACAATTCTCTTTAATAACTAGCTCATTTCTTTCTGGGAGGGATGTATCTGATTGCATGTTATCTTCATCACCTAGAGAGGCTCCCAATTTTTTAATTAATTTTTCAATGGATTTTATTTTCTCTTCCCTTAGCTTCTCTATATCATTCTTATCTTTTCCCACAAGAGTATTTACTCTTTACTTTGTCATGAATTCTAGGGCTTGCAACTGAGACAAATTAACTTTTTCCTCATGAGTTAATGAAGAACCAATCTTCTCCAAGGAAAAAGATTTCATCTTTACATCTTTTGCAACTACCTCCTATCCTCTTGCACTTAATACTCCTTTAATTATCTCATTCAACAACTAATCCACTATCTCACCTAGGAAAATATTAAATGTCACCATTTATTTGAAAATGACCTCTTTAATATTTTCCTTATCTACATCATTGGATTTTGGATACAATTCAGTTGTATCCTTTAAGATTCCAAACTCTGCTATAACACTAAATAGTGCATCAAGCTTCATGAGACTATGCTCATAGAATGGAGGGGTCTTCTCTTTAGATCTTTTCCCTTTTTTGCATTGGTCTCTTCCTAAGATACTCTTTATTTCCTTTTATGGACCAATTTTACCTCTTCATATTCCTCTTCTTCTTCTAAATTGATATATTGATCTCTTTCTTCTCTTTGGAGCCTTTGGTTAGACATGGATGCTAGGTATTTCTATCTTATAAGAGCCACTTATTTATTTTGTTGTAGAGGAAATAGCAGGTGTGGAAGGTGAGGTCTTGTTTGACCTTCTTGTTCTCAATGTAGTTAGTGGGGGAGCACTTGTATGCCTTTAGACTTTGTTGTATGGTCCATAGGGGTACCAAATTCCATTTCCAACCCATATTTCATCTATCCAACCTTTTCTTGAATATCCATATTTTTTTTTCCATGCTCTCTTCCACACTTCTATTGAACAATTTATTTGTTATGTCTTCATATGTATAAAACCTATCAACTGCTTTATCTCTAGGTTTTCTCAGTATAATCTTTGCAAATCCAATACAATTGAACTCAACTACCTCATAAGGTACCTTTCAAACCCAAATAGTTCTAGGTTCAACTACATCCATGTAGAGGTTATCTTTGCTAACCATAAATATTATTTCATTCTTATACTTTTTCACAACTTTATCCATAATTCTTTCTCTCTTTCATTTGTGCTCAAAAGGTTTTGAAAAAACCCAACATTGAATCACAAGAATTTTTATCTACAAATCTCCTCAAATAATCTCAAATTTGAACAACTACAATGATATTGTCTTGCCATACTACATTCTTCACTCCAGTCAACTCATTGAGCAAGTAAAAAATTAAGAAAATAATGAGAGTACCATACCAAAAAGTGTACCTTTTCTCCTTTGTCCTCTGCAAATTTCCCAGCTACAAGTATAGGTGTTCACATAGATCAAAGTCTTTACCTTTTTTCACCATTTGATATGTGGTGTGAGTCATGGTGGTAGTGGCAAAACCTACTTTGTTGGTGTAGAATATCTTGTAAGAAATCATCATTGAGGCATATTTGGCTGTTGAATCTTTGATATTGTCCACTATTATGGCATGCTTATCAAATTTGTCTCTGGTAACGTTCATCACCATTTCATTCTTTACTTCCTTCAATATCACGATAGGTCCTGTGGAGCTCAAGCTAGTAAAAATCCTTATTACTTCTTTATCTATCATAAGTGGCATTTCCAACCATGATATGAAATCATTATGTATTCTACTAAAAGAAAATCACTTGTTCATCCTCAAAAAAAAAGTTGGGAAACTCTATCCATACATCCAAATTTTTCTTCAACAAGTTGGCATACTTTGGTTTCAACTAAAAATCATCTCCCTAGGTTAGTAAATTATTCCTAAACTTTGATGGCTTTAAATGATTGTATTTTTTTAATGGTGAAACAAAAGGGTTTGTGTCCAAATGAGTTAATCAAAATGATGAACAACTAATCTCACCACTAATACACTCAATTATGAGAGCCAAAATTCCAAAATAATAATCAGAAACTGGCCCTAACTATTATGGCAACTATGAGGGGAGTTTTTAAAGCATAAAGTGATGTTTACCTTGTTGCATGATCATGTTTTTAGGTCACAAAGGACTCATTCATATTTAGTGGTGAATGGGTTCCTGTTAGGGTTTCTAAAACTAATATTTGGGTTGTTTTCCTTGATGTTTACACTCTCAAATTCTTGAATGACAGCTCCCGAAAACCTATAACAAATTTTTTAGCTTCAATTATTTTTTCTTTCATTATAAAGTTCAGTCATGTGCACCTTGACAACTTTTGTAATTTTTCTTCAAACTTCTTCTCCACTTGGTCTTCAACCTGCATATCTACAATCACACACTCAAGGGAATAAAAACTTGTTGATTGTTAGTGAATAGGGATTTTCTTGAGTCAAACCCCTTGTAGGTAATTAAACCAAATGATGAAATAAGGAAATGAAACATGAAATATGTAGTGATGATACCTCAGATGTTGTCTTGGAATGTAAATTTACAGTCTAACATGTAGTGGCCATGAAGAATGTAGAGATTGATCCATGAATAAGATGTGAAACAATGCTTTCAAGTAGATCTTCAATTCTATATCAACTATCTTAGCTCAAAAATATGTAGGAAGGCACTAAACCCTTGACATGATGAAATGATCTTGAATTGCTGCAATAAACACTTGATAATGTACCTTGAAATGCCTTTGATTTTCTCTTGACAACTCTTGTGAACTCAAATTTTCTATAATGCATGAATGCTTGGAAGTATAGGATGAAACTCTGTAAATTAACCCCATATTTATACTAAATCAAGAGGTTAACCCAAAAATTTATGTAGAGAAATAAGGACTCAAAAACCTTCCCAACACTTGCAAACAGGACTTCAATACTAGGGCTGCAATCATGTACTTTTGCTTATACCAGACAATAATTTCCCAAGCCCAAAAGATGGGGTACCATACTAAAAGGCACTCAATGTTTGAAGACAACATGGAATGAGGGTAAAGTGAATTTTCTAGACCAGCATCAACATATTTTGAATTTCTCCAAGCATGCACATCTCCAAACACATGTTTGACACAAACAAACTGATAAATTAGGCTTATTGACACTAGGTATATGCAAGGGAATTACACCAAAAAAAGGAAACAACATGTACTATGGATTCTCAGGAATATACATACTTCTAAAATAATTTCATAATGATTCCTAAACCTTCCCTTAAGAATCAATTTATAGATTAATCAAAACAACAATGAACCTAGGGTCTTTTTGGGGCTGTTTCATCGAAAAATCAAAAATTTCTAGTGAAGATATCTCCTTCAAACATGCACATTATGATCCATGAATTTGTGGGATTTTCATAGACATCAATACATAATTTTATTCCAAATTTTATCCTTTTTCATTAGATAAAACAAAAGCTATGCCATTTTCTATGTGATTGCAAACCCTAGGTAGGGTTTCAGGCAATTTTTACAAAAATGCTTGTAACTTATTCAAAAATGGATGAAAATTTACCAATCCAATTGTATTTTGAAAAAAAATCAATACCTTATCATATCCAATAAATTTTAGGTCATTAAATGTAAAGTAAAATCCATACAAATGAAAAAGAACAGTCAGATTTGTTAGAAAAATACAATTTTTAAAGTGCAAAAATTGAAATTTCCAACCTTCCCAACCTTTGGATTCATGTTTAAAACATGTATATATGATTTAACAATAATTTTACAACTACCAACCACCCATAACTAAATTCCTTATCAAATTTGTAACTTTAATGGACTTTTTGACAACTTTCACAATGACAACTTTTACATCTTTTTTGCAAATGTTTACAACTTTTGACCAATGGACCTATAACATTCCAAAATGGATCAAAATGATACAAAATGGTCATAAAATATCTTATTAGACCAAACACATTAAAAAAAGGAAAAAAATAAAAAATTGACCGCATATGCATGAGGGTGCCCCTACACCATACTCCCAAGGGGAAGAAAACTCAAGTCCACTTGAGTGTAGGACTGCAATAGGTGTGGTTGTCATGTATTCATTCTGAAACCATCTCTTAGGTTCCTTTTTCTCTTTGAATTTCCTATCATGTATTGATTTGGCTTGTGTGGTTACCCTGATGCCACCTTTGGTTGAACTCACCATTATTATCCCTTTGTATTTTTGAAGTTCAACCCCTTTCACCATGTGTGCTTCATATGTACAACTATCTTAATTTGTAAATCTATTGTTTTCATTTATTTTTCATCCTCTTCTAAATGGGTTCTTGCATGCCTTGATACTCAAGGTACAGTACTCCCCCCTTCCTCCTTGACATTCTCCTCCATGAGGTCAGACAAGTAATTTTATACCATACTTGAGACCTTTGCTTGTTGTTAAAAGTTTCATATCAAACTCTTTCCTCATTTGATAAGGTCTAATAACCACAAGAAAATATTGAATGGAATTAAGTATTCCCTTACTCAAATACAACCTTGAGAGTGTTTTAGTGAAAGATAATACAACATTGGAAAATCCTAATGATCATATTCATTCTTCTCCTAATATCTATTTGATTGGAAAAGAAGATATTTTGGTGTTAGAAGAACCAATCAATGAGTATTTTGAGAATCCTAGTTGTTTCTCTCCTTCTACCTCTCCTATTAGGCAAGATATTTATGAACAAGAAGAAAAAACTGTAAATGATCATGACAATCACATTTTTTCTTCTCCTAGTGTATCTCCTAGTTGTGAAAATGATACTTTGATGTTAGAAGGTCTAATTGATGAAATTCATGGGAATCTTGACTTCCTCTCTTCCCCCAGATAAAACATTATTGAACAAGACAACAACATCATCAATGAACAAGAAAATTCAACCATTGATCATTCCCCTACCTGTGATAAAGTCATTTTAGAAGAACCAGCCTTTGAATGTCATGAGCATTTAGTTTGTAGTTCTCCTAAAAACTCTCCTCCTAAGGAGGATATAATGGTGCAAGAAAATTTGAGCATTAACACATGTAATGAGGCCTCCTTAAGTGAAGTGACATTAGACTCTTCTTCACTAATGGATCATGAAAATAAGGACAAGATTGTTGAGGTTCTAACAACACAAATTGGATCTCCTTTAATTTGTGAGCTTCCTTAGTCACCTCCCATTAGTGAATCACAGAAGAAACTAAGATATTTCTTGCAATCTATGATGCAATCTAACAATTTTTTGCAGCAACTAAGATATACCACAATTTCTTAAACATGTAGGGTACCACAAATATCTCCTGCAACATTACCATTACCTCAACATATTTTTCCTAGTGCTCCTCGTTCACCTTTTCATAATATAGTTGAAGATCTTATGAAGACCCTTGCTAATATATCCATATGGAAACTTATTAAACTATCACCTACATACAAGTTCCTATTTCAAGAAATTTTACAAATAAAGCATGAGGAGATCCAAGGTTCTATGAAATCTAATAATACAAAATCCTCCTTTCATCACCCACAAGTCACACAATCAGAAATCATATTCCCTAAACATGAATTTCCCTCACTTGAGACTCAAAACAAGAATGAAGCCTTAATGATAAAGATGATCATTAATGAAACTACAGTTAGGCACACTCTCATAGACAACAAAGCTAAAACTAATTTCTATAGCATTGACCTCCTAAAAAAAAATAGGATGGACAAAAGGCTCATTCAATTTAGTGATATTCATATTTGTGGCTTTGGCAGTGTTAATAGGAAACCACTAAGGATGATCACATTACCTATTGAGGTTAGAATTTTAGTGTTTCCTTCCCCTATCCATATCATGCAAGGACCCCTTTCATACAATCTTATCGTAGGGAGACCATAGATTCATGCTAAGAAAAGAGCCCCCTCTACTCTCCACCATACAATGAAATTTGAATACAACAAGATATACATGGTTGTTGTAGATGAATGAAGCTATGAATCATATGATTGTAACACTCCCAACTCCCCTAGTACTTTCATTTCAAGATAAAAATTTTAACCTATACAAGTTGATGCTAATCCTTTCCCTACAACAAACCTCTTTAGTGATAATTGGGGTCATTAGATTTTACACCTCCTTTCAATAGAGAATCTAAAATATCACCCTCAAAATCCAAAGAGCCATATACTGACAATTCATTTTCAGATGCGAGTGCTAATGATGATTGGAATCTTACACCTCCCTTTATAGGAGAGTGAAAAAACTCATAATCTAAACCAAAACGACCTTGTGTTTCATTTTCTCAACATAGTTCTACAACATTACCCCATGGTGGTGGTGGGGACTGTATAACTCCCATCCCTCATGAAGTAACGACACATAACTTGAAAAAGGATTTGTGTTATCATGAAGAATTTGATCCTTCTCAAAAACATAAACCCCCTTCATCTAAATTGGAATATTTTTATGGTATCGAATATAATCTCCCTCCTACACATGGAAACAATGAACACACAAAGAAAACCAACATACCATACTCTTTCAAGAAAGATCTAGGTTTACCATTTTTATCTCCACTTTCATATAAAGCCTTGTCATTTAGTGTGTGTATGAAATCTTGCGTAAATAAAGGAACATGGTCTGCTACTATTGATCAATATAATATCTTGTTGAGACTCCTCCAAGATCGATTAATATCTCTCCCTCCAAAAACTTGAAAGAAATTTTACTACAAGACTTCATTCTATGCATATCATAGAGTTCATGGTCATTCTACTAATGAATGTAAGGCTTTAAATAAAAAAAATTAAACATCTCAAGGAGTGTGGTGCTCTTCCTTGTGTTGAAGCACCTAGTTCCTCTAATTGATACTTATTTTCATCCTATTTAGCTCACCCTCATCCTGGACTAAGTGGGGACAAGGGATTATGTAGCCTTGTCATCGTATGTCACCTATCATTGCCTCTTTTGGCTAGTTGAAAGTCTTTCATGTATATGTAAGAGAAATCTTGGGATATGGATGGCATGCCTTAAGTTGACTTTCATGTGACATACGTCTTCAAAACATAGCTTATTTGAAGCATATGACTTGAAATAGGGCTTTCTGAGTAATCTCTCATGTCTTCTTCTACTTTCAAGCAATTTCTCATAGAAATGGTGTTAGAAACCACTTTAAAGTGGGGGCATACATTGAAAATCATGTTTCATTGTGTGATTTTCTTTCTTCTTGTGATGCATCCTTTTCTTGGTGGTATCATTAGGCTTGATTTCCTCTGAGATCATGATATTTCTTTGACTTGTCCTCTCTTGGATACATTAAGCATGATGTATCCTAAGATGAGACATTGCATGAATTAAGTAAAATCCCTTTGAACATCCATTTTTCTAATTGAATTTTATTTGTATGCCTTATTAAAGTCATGGGGGTATGGCTTTGATATGGTCCCTTGGTGTTCACCTAGTGAACAACTAGCTTCACTAGCCCTTGTGAGCATGCATTTTCTTTTTTTTCCTTAAGTCATGGGGGTATGGTGTTGATATGGACTTCCTGGGGCTCACTTAGTTGACACCTAGCTTCACTAGCCCTTGCAAGCATGTGTTTTGTTTGCATAGTGAACAACATGTTCCACTTGTAAACCTTTTTTTGGAAAAATAGACTAGACTTGATCCACAGTGCATTGGATGGCTAGTTGAAGCTTGATCTGTAGCATTTTTCCTTTTTTGTTTTCCTTGTTTATCTTTGATGGTGTATGCTTGTGATCTAGTTATGGCTTCATATATCATCCACAAGCATGTTCCTCTGTACCTATGTTGTTTTATCATAGGATCTTGATCCTGGGGGCTTGATCATTCCTCTTGATTATTATCATCCTATCTTACTAGCATTCATGCAATTGAACCCCTCTTGATTGTGTGGTTGGATACTTTATTGAGTTTGAGGCAAGTCCATCCTCTCACTAAAGTGGGGGTTGAATGTAGTGTAGTAAAATGCATACCCTCTCATTTTCACACTTGTTTGGGCCTGCCTTGTTTTATTTATCCCTATTTAAATGTCTTAATTGGTCCTATTTTGTATCCACAAGCCTATAAACTATATAATTTTATGGCTAATCCTGAAAAACATCAAAAGATAAATGATCATTTAATGATTTTGACTATGTGTCCCTGATTTGAGGAATGGGACTAAAATGCCACCTAAGGCATCCTTATCCTACATGGGTCTTGGGACCCTGATTTTGAATGTACCTGAAAAGGTCCCTTTTTGGAGTTTGTGCCCTGAGATTTTAGCCTTGGAAGTAAGATGCCACCTAGGGTGTCTTAGTCCTCCTTAGTTTATTTTTGGGATTTAATTTCAAATTCTAGTGGGATTTAGCCTCCTTTAATTACTAATTTCCCATGTCGGTTTGTTGTGGTGTGATTTCAGGATATTAAACATGAATAAGTATAAATACAAGGTTCCTCCACTCATTTTCATAACAAGAATTCAAGTATTCATTCCTAAGGAAACTTTATGCATTCAAGAGAAATTCATCAACATTTGGATCCATCATCAATATTTAAGAATCATGTCAATGGTTTAGTGCATCCATTCATGTCAAAATACTATCAACCTTTCTTTGTATCAACATAGGAACTTCTAAACACTCCTCAAATCTCTGCATCAAGTGATTTCTCACCAAAAGTTTCATCAATGGATCAAGCATATCAATCGATTCATTCATTAGTATAATGAAGAATCAGCATCTCATCTTTGGTAGGGGTTTAAAAAGATTTTTCTTAAAAATACCCTTGAGCCAATGCTTTCTATCTAGTTTTTAGAGGAAATATCTACACCAAAATTTGGCACAGATTTATTCTTCACGTCATTCTCTTCTTTTTTCTTCTAGATCATGTTCATCTTCTTCTTTTCTTCAATCGAATCAATCTTGTTTTGTGAAACAGAGAGTTTCACATTCTTTCCTCTACAAAACTTAGCTAGATATGTCTTAGTTTATTACATCTGTAGCATATGACACCTTGTTGTAGAGAAAATTTACTTCTTTCCATTTTAGATTTACATTCTGAAGCCTTATGCCCAAACCCATTGGATGAGTGACAATAATCTTGGAATGATCAAGACATCATGCCATTATTGTAACCATTCATCATCCATATTTTGCATTCACTAGTCTTATGACCAAATCTATTTTATGCATAGCATTAACAAAAAAAATGATTGAAAATTTTGATTCATCCCGCTTTTACATTCTTTAGCTTAATGCCCAAATTTATTGCAAGAATAACAATCACCTTTAAAAGATAGATATATTTGTGCAATAGGTTGTATGAGAGGAGGTCCCTTGAATTCGTTCTTCCAATTCTAGACGTGTTTGATATTTCTCTTCTTATCTTCAGTCTCCCTTTGTTCATTATTCTCCTTCTCAACATTCCTTGGAGTCTGATTTTCCTTTTAGCTTTGTCCTTCTTCAAACCATAATCCTTCTTTTTCCTTATGATTTTTTTGACTAACACTTGCATATCATCAAGCAAGGTGGAGCTCTTCTTGAATTTTTCCTATTGACTCTTTTCTTTCTCTAGATCTTTCCTTAGAGATACAATCTCTTCTTCAAGCTTTGAGCATTTTGCAAATTTGTATTTCAACTTGGCATTCAAGTAGTCTTCAATTATTTTTCCTTCTTCAACTTGAACTTTCAAATTAGTGATTGTCTAATTTTATTGTTTTAGTTTCTCATTTGTTTCATTGATTTTATCCTTAACTTTCTTGACTTTATTCCTCAACTTTTTCATAAAATCATCTACTTCCTTAAGAGTTTCTTTCAAATATCTATTCTCACATTCTAGTTTATCTAGGTCATCAAGAGAAGATTTTTTTTCTCCTTCCATATCAACTTCATAGTCTTCTTCAGTAAATCCTTCCATTATAATTTCTTCCAAAGGGGTAGGGTACTTCCTAGTTGTCATGTGTTCAATCTCCAAAATCTACCTCATCTATTAGGTAAATTGAAGGAACCTCAAGATCTAATACCAATTTTTGAACACATGGAATACTAAGAGAGGGTGAATCAATATTCCCTAAGATTCAATAGCTTAAAATTACATTACAAAGCATCTCATTAAACTTGCAAAAATGGAAAGAAATAATATAAAGCATACACCACAACAATCAATTGATGAACATTAGATTTTGTGTGGAAAAACCTTGAAAGGGAAAAACCACGATGAGGATTAATTGACTATATATCATATCCAATTACAATAGATCATATTTTAAGGGGATCACTGCCCAAGGAAGATCACTTCATCCTGAATTACAAATTTACATACAAAAATGGCTCACTAGACTAGATTTTTAATTGTTTATAATGAATCTATTAAATGTTGAAGACACAATTCCTTGTTTTTCTCATAAAACTAACTTTATGCACTTCATTCTTTATTGTCACTCTTATGTGCATGTACAAGGTTACCACTATCACATTATTCTCTTCTCTCTACTTACTAATAATAAACTTTCCTTATCTATAAATATCATCCAAAATCAGCCATACCATTAACTAGGTCAGCATAAATTGATGAAACATATGACCCCAAAACTTATTGACTCAAAATCCAACATACATGCCTTGCGGAAGTGGCCAAAGAATTCCCTTCACCAAAATAGGTCAGCATGACCTATAGATACCCCCTAAATCTAATGCATACACAATTTAGTCTTACATGACCTAGAAACCCTTAGGTTGACACTGCATAACAAAATTGGTAAAGAAACAACTAAATGAACGAAATATTCATCCAAAAATTGACATGTAGATCACCAAACCAATAAAAACTCGAAATGCACACACATCTAACATCACCTAGAACTTCTTTAAATCTACAAAACATAATGATCACTAGTGGTGGAATGCAAAGCATTCCAACATGAACTCTCCAATTGTAACTCTATCTCTACTTAGTCTAATACAATATCATTAATATCTTCTTTTGTGAAAGAAAAAAAACCATAAAATTTTGTAGATGGACTCCTTCAATAAGTACCATTATTGCCTCAAAATTGCATGATTAGATAATGCAATGCAGACCACAAAACTGTTCCTCTATTACATTGAAAATACACTATCTCATTCTAGGACTCTTGGTCATCTTTAGACTATATACATATTGATACACCATGAATTTTATAATGAGTTAACATAAATGAAAACACCATACACCATCATGCTCATGTTTCCAACACCTACATCTTCCAAATGAGAGTAGACACCTAAGAATTCTTCCAATGCTTCCTTTGAAGAGAAGACATCTAGGAAATTTGTTAGAATCTACCTTACTTCCAATTAATTAGGGATGAATTAGTCTAAGAGAATAAGGTTCACTAGAAATCATGTTGACATTCAACCATAATGTCAACATGATTTTCATTTAAATTTGGTTTAGAATGATTATATCCAAGTCCTATATTACATTCATGAAGATCAAACTCTATGGGGCTTGAATTGCTTTCTCATTATGCCCACAACCTTTATGTCCATAACCATAATTAGAAAGAAGGTTAAAACTAGGGCCATAACATGTTTTCAATTCTTGAGAAGGAGGATCTACATAGAGAGAATCATTCCAACAATAGGAACCATACTCGTCTATGAGATCATGATTATTCTTCTTGATGGGAATACAAACGTTATCCTCTTTAACAAAATTTAGATCATCTTCCTCAACATAGGTGCAATCACTCTCCTTAGTGGGAGCTTGATTGTTTTCTTGAGTAGGAGGACAATTAGCTTTCTTGATAGAGGTGTATGAGATAATTAGAATGGGGTAAAAACACAAAGTTGTGTCACACTTTATAAAGGAAATGACCAACACTAATCCAACTTTTAAACTTGAATCACTAAAAAGTGGCATATATGTTTTGAATTTTGAAATGATGTAAACTAGTAAAATATGTATTTTTTAGTATATTTTATGTTTTTATTTTAAAAAATATATATATATTAAACTATTTTATAAAAAAATAACACTATAATTTAGTTGTTGATAAAATGCTGAAAAATGAAGTTGCATGAGATGTCAAATTTTTTATAGTAATTTTTTTTTTCTTTCAATTTTTTTTTTTTGTGTATTTATAACTTGAAACTTTTGTGCATGGATATATTTTTTTCAAATTTTGATAAATATATATTTTTTTAAATAAATATTAAAATGTGTGAATCAAAAAATAGTTGTTTCCATTGGATATCAACTTTCATATTAAATATTTATCTAAAATGGAAAAAAAATTATACCATCTTGAAATAGATTCTTTCATTTGGTGCATCATATTTAAAAAATAATAATAATAAGTTTTAGTATTTTTCCTTGGAATGGTAATGAACCTAATATTTTGTGTGGATAACCTAATTTTAGTATAAATATAAATATAAATAATAATAATAATTAAACTATTAAAATAAATATATTTTTAAAAACTACACTAATGGATCTACAAAAGGGTATTTTTTATATTTTTTATATTTTTTAAAAAATGTTATTTACATTAGTAGGAGTTATTGAAACTTCAAGTTTTTCAAATAATTTTAATTTATTGGTAAATTGGACTCAAAGTGGTGCTTCATATATTTTTAGCCAACAATTTTAGTTGAAAAAGTTGTGGAAGTATCTAACTTAGCTAGAATGAATCTTACTAGATCATATGCTTGACCAAAATTGATTTTCAGTTGGAAATACTTAAATTCAATTGTGTTGATAAGTTGGCTAAAAGTGTGACATAGCTTTATGCTTTTACCCAATTTCAAGATGGATAGGATCAAATTTGTACTCTCCAATGAAATATTCGGTAAAATCCAAGGATCCCCAATAATCACCACGGCATGTGTTTGATTCAGATGAAGAAGTAGAAGCGGTAGAATTAGGATTCTCAACTTTGAGATGATCTCCTCTATAGAGATTTATCTCAAGGGAAACCTTAAAAGTAGGCACTACCAAAGAGGATGTCGTCACATTAGAAGATAACAAAGGAATGCAATTTTTAAGAGTGGAAGCAACCGAAGTTTGACCAATAGCTATCATTTCACAAAGGTTTATAGTATCAAGGTCAATCTTGATTGTAATTACCTCATTATTTGCAACAAATTTTATACAATGATGAAAAGTAGAAGTTACAACTCCCAAAGCATGAATCCAAGGTCTTCCCAAGAGAATGTTATAAGGTGGGTACGGTAATGGGTCCCAACCTTATAGATAATATTATTGTTCCTAGGGCTTGTCAACTACCATTATCGAATCCATGAATGTAAAAAGAAGAAGCAACAAGAGAAGATGAATGAGTCTTGATCTTAGATAATAATGAAATCTTATATATATAATGTTATATATGTTGATTGTAATCATTAAATGATCCACTTTCTTTTGTACTTTCGACAACAGGAGTTTGTATGGATAGAATGTAATATTTAGTGAATTTGCATGAATATGAGTCATAAACATATTAACATATATTGGCTTAGTAGAAGTAGGCAAGAGAATCTTTTACAAATATTCCTGAAGCATACCCTGATAAACCAAAGAAGACTAAAGCAAGCCCCATAATGTGATCTTGGCAAGAGTAATATGAAGTTTCTTGATAAGATCACAATCACCAGGTGCCTTAGGTGCAAGCTTAGGTGATGAAGGAAGACTTGGTTGAGAAGGTGATAAAGAAGTAGGTTGAGTATAATTTTTTGAATTTCTTCTTGTTATAAGTATGATCTACAACTTTAGAGGAAGAAGCTATATATTGCAAGAATCTTGTGTAAAGGTTTGGTGAGTCATTAGTGATTGGAACCCCACAAATAGAATTAATTCTTTTAGGAGATGGGATAGTCGGAGTGACATAAATAACAAGTGTCTTAGGCATTTGAAGAGCTCTATAGACTACAACTACATTCATGGACTCTTTGACTTGCGAAGAAGAAGAAGAAAGTTGTGATGAAGAAGTTTTTTTAGGACATTTATAGATAGAAGGAGATGCCTCTAGGAAAACATTTAGGGCATCATCCAACATATCAAAATATTCTTTAGAGAAAATATTACCAAAAGCATTAAAACTTTGAAGAAAATTATTCAACATGATTTTTCTTCATCAAACATATCAAAATATTCTTTAGAGAAAGCATTATCAAAAGCATTAAAACTTTGAAGAAAATCATTCAACATGATTTTGCTTCATTTTGGATTCACCAAAATGTAATGGAGAGGATTTGCTACTCTTGACTCTCTAGGAAAAGGAAGAGTTTTTTAGGGATCGGATGGCTCTCTATTACCTCAAGAATGAAATCTCAAGTGAAGGGATACAATATGAAAGATATTGTAAAAATGTAATTGTAGAAGAGAGGGACCAATCACACCAAGACTCCAAGTCACGAAGAGCCAAGAGTGGAGGGCAACACTAATCTACCTCAAGTTGGATAAGCATTTTAGATCAGGGATAGGGAATGAAAAGTACTCTAAAGCACATCTATCACTCTACTAACACAAGAGGTTCAATGAGGCTAAATGAGAAGGTTTTTAGAATTCAAACTATACCTTAGACATATCTCTGCCTAAGGATAGTAGTGTACCTAGGTCAAGCATGATAGTGCAACTCGTTGGTATCTCTTTGGGGCATTGGTGTCTATATGGCTAGAAAGTGTAAAGTACAATGAAAGTTACAAAAAAACATACTAACTACTTAGTAGTTGAAGTTTAAAATGCTAACTAGAATGATAATAAACAGAACAAATAAGGTAACTATTGTTGGTTCCCAAATCAACAGATGCAATGAGTCCTAAAGAGTAGCCACTCTCTCATATTCAGACTCAATGGGTTGATATGGCCAACAAATGGGAAAGTGAATAAATTATCTCTTTCTCCCCTACACTTCAGGATATATTAAACCTGGGAGGGTGATCCCAACAGTATATTTATAGATACTTGTGTACTAAAGTACCAAATACACTGTAAACAAATATTTCTCCTCTAGATGCTTAATAGACACAATACTATAAAGGCTTGGCTGACCTCTATAGTAATGCCTAATTTAAACATGAGAGATGTAACTCATTTAAACTCCTCACACAAACAAACTAAGATTGGTGTTTAATTTAAAAGATGATCATTGTTGTATTAACTAACACATGTAACATGAATAGCACACTTAGATCAGTGCCTCATCCTTGGAACGAATTTGACTCAAACATATACATAATCTTATAGCAATTTTCACCTGACAGCATATGAAGCTCTAAAATATTGCATTACAACATTTCAGCATTGTTTCTTAACCTTTACTTCTTACTAACATCCTAGCACTCAATTCAATACAAACTTATAGTCATATTCAAGCACCTACATTAATTCTTTGAATTAATAAACAAGAATAGAGCCACACATCTATCTGAGATTGATAGAGATAAATAAGATAACCTTAATTGTATCATTCATAATATGTAAAAATAGTACATAGGAGAGTAAATAGTCTCAAACTTGAAATATTCAGCATTATTTTGCCAATATTGTACTCAAAATTACATAAATATCGATAGACTCAAACCCTAAAAATTAACTCTAAAATGCTCTATATTCACATTACAATTTTCCTTGTGTTAAATTACAAAACAACCTCTCTCAAAAATGAGGAAAAAAGACAACATTTAAGGAAACACAAAAACCCTAAAATTTTCATCTAAAGAAGACACTTGGCACATTTAGGTTCATTGATCTTCGACAGCCTTTACTTGTTGAAGAAGTTCCAATCTGCTCTATATTTTCTTGCTCCTCACTCCACTGCCCTACAATAGAAAAATATTCTCCAACCTAAAAAAAACCATCATTCTCTCCATTCAGTCTTTTACCTACGTTGAAAATGCCTTTACTTTGCAAAATATTTTATCTCTCCTTTGATTTTTTACCTATTGCAAGAAAATGGTCCTCTATAAAAACTTCTCCCAGCAAAGACATTACACAGTGAATATATTATTCAATGTATAAAACTATTTACCCTTCCCTTTTTACTTTCATTTTACATTTAAAATATTCACCTCTAAAAAATATGAAGGCGACAATTGTTACATTGTTGGATAGATAAATTTTATTTAAATCCCACTTTTCACCTTTTATTTTTGCACATCATTAAACTTTTAATGCTCAGCATAAAAGTTTCACCTTTGTTTTATTGGGCATTAAAAAATGATTTATCAATTCTTTTTTATTTTACCCGATCATGGAAATATTTTATCAAAATATTTTCCCCATGCTTTATATTTCACTCAAGATTAAATCTTTTCCATTTTAAGTGAAAACATTTAATTACCTCATCTCGTAGCATTTTTAAAAGTTTAGAAAACTTTTTTAAAAATTTCACATGGGCCCACAATCAGCTTCTTCCCAATCTTTTTTATTGCTCATTGCTCATAAATTTACAAAACCTAAAATAAATTAGTGATGCCTGACAAGCAAACAACTAATCGCCAATTGCTAATACACTTAGGAAGAGGCAACATCTATTAGTGATGAATGATGGAGAAAGGAAATCTTGGCCCTCGCTGAAAGGATTTGGAAATGAAGCAATAAAATCACAATCAGCAATAGGGAATTAGGGAACTCCATAGCTTGGTTGCATTACATTCAACTATTACACCATAAATCTTGGCAGTCATAGCCAAAGAAAATGTGTAGGTCATTTTTTCTGGATGAAGGGGCATTTTTGCTGCTACAGGAAACCAAAATTCACCTTAAACATTCTTAAAATCCTTGCCCAAACAATGGGAGTGGTCAGGGGATGAATTTAAAGCACATAACAACAATTTTGAGCTCAAATGGACCCCCAAAAGATGCCTGGAAGCTCAAAAACGTGATTACATTCTACAAGAGACACTCAATTTGAATCCAACCCAGAAGACCCCCAAAATTCCTCAATGGAGAGGAAAATACCTCAATCCATACCTGTCATCTTTCACTCCATTGCTCAAGTGTGTGTGGTTGTAAATGACACAAAAATGTTTCTTCTATCTCTCTCAGCCAAGCCAAAGCCATCCTCCTCAATCAGCCAGCCAATTCATGTGTGTCAGAATATGTTGCCACTTTTCAGCCAATTAGAAGTAAGAATTAAACTTGGTTGTCCTCCAAAAAATTTGAAATACATTTCAAATTTTCCCTAAATTCATTTTTCATATTGGTATAATGTTTAAAATATTCAAAAATATTTTAAGCATAAGCATTTAAAACTTTAGAAAAAATGCAAATTCTTATTACACTTGTAGGCCAAATAGAGAAAATTCATTGCAGACAAACGATGACCCCTGGAGCCAATGTTTTTTGCATGTGGTCATAATCAATTATTTTGAGAAAAAGTATTTTCTCAAACTTTTCCCAACCATCAAGAATCAATTACCTCCTTTGTAAATTGGCCCTTGGGATGTGTTCACCACACCCTAAATGCATTAAAATAACACATCATATGACCTCCATTTTTTATGAAAATAGAGTTGTAGAGGTTTTAGACCAAAACAAGAAATGGGTTGTCCTTAGGTTTTCAAAATTTGAAACTTTTTCAGGAAACCATTTTTGGCCATGTCACGATCAAAAAGCAATTAAATAACCCATCAAAACTTATCCTGGCAGCTTGAAAATGAGTATACATGTTACCATTTTACTCAAGAATTCATTGCAACAAAAAACATCAAAAAATTCTCTTTGAGGTGAAAGATATTAAATACCAAAGTTGCCTACTTGGACTTTTCTACAATTTCACCTATCATAAACCAATCAAGGCTCTAAAAGTCACCACTTTGAAATAATATCGAAACAACTTATGGATGGATTCCACTGGAATATAAGCTCATCTAAGTACAATAAGTATGTGTGAAATATTTATTTCCTTGAATCATCATTCATCACAAGATATTAATGGTCAAACTTGACCTCCTTGAAACATTCTGAAAATGTAGGTGCAAAACAGAGCAAAATGCATTTGCTTTTGGCCTGAAAAAAATAGAAAATATTACCATGGGGCTTCAAAATTAGACCAGGGAGCAAATGAATGTAGGGAGAATGGAGAGAAACAATCCATTTGGCATGAAAATCAACATGCTTCAAATTGTGACCCTCTAAAGTAGGTCACTTGGGAAGATTTTGTAGGTGCACTTCTAAGTGTGCAAAGGAAAAAAAATTCAACATAGGCCTTCAAAATTTAAATTTTTTGAAGGTTCCATCAACATAGAAAAGTGATATAGAAGGTGACAAAGATGAAGCTGATGAAGATTAACTTATGAAGAATTCATTTCACCAGCAAGCTCCACACAAACATATACCTACATAGCTAAGAGAATGGTGCAAGGGCACCTTGTTCAATGTGAAATTTTGGTCCAATGTTAGGTTAGGGGTTTTTTGAGTCATACTTGATGTAATAAGGTCATAATAGACCATTTTCAATGTAATTAGATTCATTTAGGGCTAGTTGTAGCTAAGTGGTCATGTTTTCTGCAAATGTTCCATAAGCAACTTTTGCAAATTTTGTTGTTTTGGAAGTACAAAAGTTAAGTAGTTCAAAAGGTGGTTGCAACCAATGGTTTTTGATGGTACAAGTTTAAATATGCTCTATAAATTTGATGTCAAGGTTTTGTTGAAATTTTTTGGTGTTGAAGCAATAAGGAAACTTTATTTTCTGTGTTTTCTTATATAATTTTGTTGCTATAGGCTCCAGTACGATTTCGTACTAAGAATTTATGTTCTAAAATGAATTGAAACTTATGGTGGCATTTACTAAGAGTTTTTTCTTTTTTTTTTAATTGATTTCATCAAGGTAGGAGGATTTTGGAGGCATTTTACTAGAAATGGTCTATAAAACCCTGTTTTAAGGGTTTGAAAGTGTGAAAATGACATTAGAGACCATTCCACTTATGAAATGCTATGAAACTCGATAGAATGGTGTTAGTTAGAGTCTAATTTCATGTTTTTAGGTTTGTATGTGTAGGGAAGGAGGTTTTGGGTTGACATGGTGATGCCCTAGTTGATTTTCATTCATATTTCAAGCAAAGTATGATGGCTAAGAGTTGAAGTTTGATTAAAATGCATTGATAAAGTGTGGAAGTTGTTTTAGGAAGCATGTGTAGACCTTGAACGGTGTGATTTAGGTGTCTATGAAGAGTTTTGAGGTCTGGAGTACAGAGTTTCAATAAGCCCTCTTGTAAACTAGCCTAAATAGGCCTAAATAGGGGTTTTGGGATTTCGTGAACTAGAAAGTGTTTTTGGCTATTTGTGACCTAGTTGAGGGGGTATTTAGTGTGTATTTTCTTTGCAAAATAGGGCTAATTGAGACACTTTTCAACGTAGAAATCAAAATAATGTGGAGTTCCAAAACAAATGTTTGCACAAATTGGATATGTTTAAGAGGGCCATAAAGGGTATCTAGAATTACAATCATTTTGTGGGTTTGAAAGGTATTTTGAAAGATATGCTCAATTTACATTATTTGGAATGCTACAAGGAAAATCAAATAAATTGTGAGTAGTCACCAAGTTAGGGTCTTAAAGGTGAAAAGATTGTTCAAAATAGAGAAGTGTGATTGTTTGAAGATTTCCTCCCTACTCTACATCAGAAAAGAAAAATATCAGGGTTGTATAGGGGTTTGTTTCAGTAAAACCCCCATTTTGGTATTTCCACCTCCAGAAACAACTAGATAGATCAATAGAAAATGTGATAAAGAAAATAATGGAAAGGGAAATCAAACAATAGTGATAATAGTATGCTAGGTGAATTAAGAATCAATATCACCTTCTCAATCGAGGTTCCCTCAAGCATGTAGAGGAGGATGTAAGTTTGGTAAGGTTGGCATTACTACAACAATGAAGAAGCAGTACCTCAGGACACCAAGTCTCAATACCAATGGTGGAAAAAGTGCAATCGGATGTAGAGAAGATATCTAGGAGCTCAAGAATCATGAAGTTAAAATCAAGCCAGTATGTGTGATAGTGTATAATTTTCCAAAGGATGGAATGGAGATCAAAGTTATACATTTGAAGAGAGTTTATGAGGGAAAGAGCCATTCTTGGGTTGGAAAGAAGGCAAAGAGGCATTTTGCTTCATCGCCAATGGAGAAAATAACATCTCTATGGATTCAAGAGGCAAGAATCTATTAGGGATGATAGCATGTCGCGTAGATGTCTACACACTATCTATGCATCACCGATAGAAATTCCTCCACTAACACAAAGGACAACCACCAATAGGATGCACTATAGGTAGGTTATGTGCAGGATCATGATGGCCCAAAAAGTGGTGATATGATGGGTATGTGTAAGGTATGAGTATGTGCAGGATCATGATGGGCCAAAAAGTGGCAATATGATGGGTATGTCTAGGGTATGTGGCTAACGACTTTTTTTTACCCAAAATTGATGAAACAAAAATGGTTTTTAAAGGATATTCTCAACTTTCCACCAATATAAATTATTCTTTACTTTAAATTTAATAAATAATTATTATTCATTTTCTATTTGAATTATGACTAAAATACTAATTGCTAGGTTGATTGAAAAACATCTATAGTTTTCAAATGGTATCACATTTTTTGAATCTGAAACATGTGTCACATTCTATGCTTCACATACTATAGGATTAAAAAAAAATGTATTTCATGAAGTTTTGACCAAGTTAAGGTGGTCAAACATACGAGTTTTTATATTTTTTAAAAGATGTAATAAAAAATTCATAACTAATTATTTACTTAGAAAAAAATTACAAAAAAATATGAATCACAATGGAACATGAGTCCTCTACTTATATCTAAAATACTATAAATTTTTTTATCATTTTATTGTGGTTAGGGTGGTGAGACAAACACCTACTTCTTATTCTTTCCCTGAAATTTAAGTACTACTACATTGAAATTTCAAATTTTCACCAAATAGATTTTTTTTAAAAATAAACATAGTAGTTTAGAAACTACATTCAATTTGCTACAGATTCTATTCTTACATATTTTTGAAATATTATAGATAAATTATTCAATTTTTTACGTCAAGTTGCCTAACTCTGATTTTTCTGAATTTTTTTTCTATAGGGCCTTTTTTCCATGATGATCCTTCACACATACCATTATGTGGTGACAACTTTTTTACCCCAAAATTTATGAAACAAAGGGTTATTGAAGAGATTCGATTTAGAGCCAATATAAATTATCCTTTACTTTGAATTTAATAAATAATTACTATTCATTTTCTATTTTGAATTACATCTAAAGTCCTGATTGATAGGCCTAATTGATAAACATCTATAGCTTTCAAATGGTATCATTTTAATCAAAACATACATCACATTATATGCTTACATAGTTAAATGTAATAATCTAAAGTTTTGACCAAATTTAAGATTGGTCAAACATCTGAGAATTTTATATTTTTTTAAAAGTTGTAATAAAAATTTCATAATTAATTATTCACTTGGAAAAAATCACAAAAATATGCATCACATGAGACATGATTCCTCTACTTATATCTAAAATATTTTTAAAAAATATTATCATTTTATTGCGGTTAGGGTGGTCAGATAGACACCTACTTCTTCTTTTTTCCCTGAAATTTAAGTGCTACTGCATTGAAATTTTAAATTTTCACCAAATAGGATTCTTTTTTTTAAGATAAACCTAGTATTTTAGAAACTACATTCAATTTGCTACAAATTCTATTCTTACATATTTTTGAAATAATATAGATAACTTATTCAAATTTTTACATCAAGTTTCCTATGAATTTTTTGAATTTTTCACCACTTAAGGGCCTATTTTTTCCATGATGATCCTACAGATACCCGGTAGGTGATGTGGAATTTCTTGGTTGAGTTTTATTTTCTAAGGAAGAGGGATGTACAAGGATATTTTACAAGAGAGGTGCAAATTCACTCCTATACATTTTTCTCCCACTTTAGCACCTGCATGAGTGTCAACAAATGTTCAGTAAAGTAGATTTAAGGGTTTAGAAATGTATACCTAAACTATTAATGAAGTAGACTACAATCTAGTGAATCTCAAAAGTGTAGGGAAGGAAAAAGGCTCTGCAGGTACTCTCCTAAGGAGGATTGAGCAAAGGATTCCATAGATGCTCAAAGCTATAGAGTTGATCAAAGTGCACTAAAGGCCCACAGACCAATGATGGACAAATCCCACAGGATACAAGCACTTCATAGGTCCTCAAACCTGCAAAGAAGGTTCCCCCAGGTACTCTTTCCTGAAGGTAGCCTGATGTAGGGGACTCTGTAGAGTCGGATTGGAAAGCAACTTCATAAGTGCACCTACAAAGAAACATGTTAATCCACAAATAAAAAATGTTAGAAAAAGAAAAGTAGCCACACGGGAAAACAAGCAAACAATCATGCAAACAGTCAAAAAATTGAAGGAAAATATTTCAAAGGGGTCCCTCAAGAACCCTTCAAAAGAAAAGGGGTCCACTCAAGGGATGCTCAATTTGAAAGTGTAAGAGCATTTTTTGTGAATCAATTCAACATCAAGGAATCTTTTTTGAAAGATGTTCAATTCATCAAGTAATTCAAAAGGATGAAGGTCCCCTTGCAAGGGGAAGGTAAAACTTCACCCGTAGGAAAAGGTGCTTCCTCCTCAAAGAAAGGATTTTCAAATTCTTTCTTTGCAAACCCATGGTGAAGGAAAAATATTTCACTGGGGGTCCTTTTTGAGGACTGCAATTTTTTAAAAAGATTTTGAAAATATTTTTGAGAATAGATTTGTTGGCCATCAAATGCATTTTATAAAAATCAAAGTAGTGCAATAGCCCCCCCATAGGATGGTGCATATTGAATGTAGAGGCACATGGCATCCTAGGGAGAGAAAAGAAATAATGAAAAAGTGATGTTGTGGCCAGTGGAACATAGTGAGATGTCACTATGGTAATGTTTTGCACATGTGAGGGACAACACATAAGCACCACAACATCAAAAAGAAAGCACAAAAGATGAAAGAAAAAAAATGCAAGAAGATACGATAACAATATGAATAAGGGACATAGGGGTGATCTGATATTTCAAGGTCAGAGTTGTTTATAAATATAGATAAGTATAATAATGTATATAGATGAGATTTCATCAACCCCTTACTTTATTAGACCATATGAAGAATGCACGAGAAGAAAAAGTAAAAATTAAAAAATGGGGTCAACATGGAAGGGAAGCCTAAGTGCCACCCAACACTTTGCATCATCCCCAATTTTTGAAAATCAATACACATTATAGAGGAAGAATGATGTAAAAATTATTGGAAGTTTTAAAACACAAAATAACTCATGTATCCAAGAACCTACAAGGGTGACAAAGGTCATCCAAGAACACATAACATAAGCACGGAGAAACACAAACACACACACAATATAATCTCCAAATAAAGAAGAATCACCCCCTAGTTCTCATCAACCACTTCTAGAGGTCATCAGCTTCCCAATCTAGATCATCATAAGTGGAAGGTTGATTATCCTACAAGGGAGATATATTGAGGGGGGAACCCTTTGAGTCTCTCACAACAATGGCCAAAGAAGGCCTCTCGAGGTCTTCTCCATTTAGTTCATGTGGGGTAAAATTCATCAGCTGCGCAAAAATCATTGATAAGGTCAGGACCTTATCCACAAAATTAAATATGAACTTCACAAGAGTACCATGTTTTAATTCAACAAATTAGGGGGGAGACACCCAAGATTCATCACTAGGCTCATTGAGAGACTTGGGAGTAGTGACAAAATTTAGGGATGTCGGGACTTTCTCCATGACTGGGATGACACATGCTAATGCAAAACCTCCCTTTGAAGATGGTGAACTGCTCTTTCGACTCCCATTACCAGCGGGGTTGTCCTCCATCTTTCATTTTTTTAGGTGATGTGAGATGCTCACAAACAAGGTAGAAGGAACGAAGGAAGAGGAGAAAACTACGGTGGACACCACTGAGGTATTCAGCATGTCCACGAGCTTTGAGAATGGTGGGATGTCTGGAAGGGACATCAAGAGGGGTAGCTCAACGGAAGGAGAAATAAAGACTTGCACCCTCTTCTGGTAAGGGTTGTTTACACTCACAGCAAGAGTCAGAAGTAGCATGGAAGTTGAAGGAATTGAAGAAGAGGGGACAATAGAGGAGGATGCGGTAGAAAGTGCTAGAGTAGAAACTATTGACTCCCCTTCCTTCCTCTGCAGGGCAGCTTGCTTAATAGCCAGAGCCTTTCGATGATGCTTGCACTCATGTGCAAGGTGTTCCTGTGACTTGAAGATCTAGAAGCCAAAAAATGAGATGGAATGAAAGAATCCTACTTAGGCATCAGAGTGTTCATTGTGGTTGTTTCCATTGAAGGGATAGACTCCTAAACAGGAACATGAGGGATATGTTGAGAGGATGGAACAAGAGCCGGGGGAGTTGGATCTAACACCTCAATGGCAGGCCTCTTCCCATTCACTTCCTTAGAGGTAGAAGTAAGAGGCCACAGAGGCTGATATGTAGAGGAATCCCCATAGGGACCCTTCCATTTACCATATCAAATAGGATGAGGTACTATGGGTAAGATGAGAAGTTCGAACACTAGACTCTTGAGATTTTTCCAAGCGAGAACCATCAAGTTCTCTATCAAGCACCTAGGAGAATACAACAATGGCACCATAGTAGGGTTTGGATAGTGGAAGAAGAAGAAGAACAGCCCTGGGTATGCTTCTCTTCTTCCCTTTTTTGGGACAAGGTGTTTTCACACTCCCTCTTAATGCAAGCCCTATGTGAAATAGCATAGGGAGGAGGTTACCTCACCTTAGACATTATGCCCCCACTCTTGTACTTAACATAGGTTTGGTATAAGAGGTCTATCCTAAGGGAAAGTAAAGCCATGAGGGCAGGCCAAAAATGATCCAACCAATAGCCACCATGCACAATCAGTGGTTTATAGTTGGTGTCGTGGACTACATGCACTATACCCTCATGGATGAAGTTTAAACATTTATGTGCCACCAAGGGAACTGCATTCATAGTGACCAACTAGGGGATACCCAATTTCACCCTGAAGATGTTAGACCCTAGGATTATGTCAAAGAGTAAATTTATGGACTTAGGTCCATCTAAGATTGACAAGATGATGCAACCAATGGGAGGTATAAAAATCACATCATGTGTACTGATGGTACTCCTCAATTCATCATACCCATCTTTGTGTAGGAAGTTATTCAACATAATCTCCTTAGTTTCTACTCTCACTCAACATGTGGGGTCAACAAGAACACCTATTACAGTGTTTCCATTGACTCGTGTGGGGATGTATAAGGGAGATGGCTTTGGCAAGTCCTACGAAGTGAAAGTTATGAAAGGGGATCCACTCACAGGTTTCCCAGATGGTATTGGTAGATTTAAAAGGGAGGCCATTGTGTATGTTAGATAGGACTTTCACAGAGCCACTAAAGGTTTTGCAGCTATCGACAGTGACCCAACTAAGGATTCATTCTATGATTCTTATGGAACCTCTTAGCTATGCCACTATGGGTCATAGGTTGGGTTTCAAGGCTAGCTTCCTACAACACTCACACCCAAAACACTCCTAGGATACAAGGAAAGGGTCTTTTAGCACTACTAAATGGAACCAAAATGGTTCACATCAGGTTCACCAAAATGTAGAAGAGGGGACCCAACCACACCAAGGCTCTAGGTCATCGAGAGCCGAGAGTAGAGGGCTTCCCTAATCTACCTCAAGTTGGATAATAATTTTAGATCAGCGATAGGGAACGAAGAGCACTCTTAGGTGCTTCTATCACTCTACTAACATAGGAGGTTCAATGAGGCTAAATGAACAGGTTTTTGGAACCCAAACTATACCTTAGACAGCTTTTTACTTGAGGAAAAAAACACAGATCAAGGAAAACAATGTAGTGCACTGACGTCTCTCTAGGGCATTGGCGTCTATATGGGTAGAAAGTGTAAAGTATAGTGAAATTTAAAAAAAAAAACCTACTAACTACTTAGCGGTTGAAGCTTAAAATTCTAACTGGAATGATAATAAATAGAACAAATAAGGTAACTAGAAAATTGATATAGAAGGTGATGAAGATGAAGTTGATGAAGATTAAATTAGAAAGAATTCAGTTCACTAGCAAGCTCCACATGAACATATACCTACACATAGCCAAGACAAAAAAATTTGGGGCTATATGGGTTTATCGTAGTGAAACCCCCACTTTGGTGTTTCCACCTACACGGACACCTAGATAGATCGATAGAAAATGTGATAAAGAAACTAATGGAAAGGGAAATCAAACAATACTACTAACACTATGCTACATAAATCAATAAACAATATCACCTTCTCAATTGAGGTGCCCTCAGGCACATAGAGGAGGATGCAAGATTGGTAAGGTTGACATTGTCGCAACAAAGAAGAAGCAATCCCTAAGGACACCAAGCTACAATTCCAATGGTGGAAAAAGTGCAACAAGACATAGAGAAGATGTCTAGGAGGTCAAGAATTGTGAAGATAAAATCAAACCAACGTGTGTGATAATGTAGAATTGTCCAAAGGATGGAATGGAGATCATAGCTATGCATTTGAAGAGAGTTTAGGAGGGAAAGATCCATTCTTGGGTCAGTAAGAAAGTGCAGAGGAATTACACTTCATCACCAATGGAGAACATAAAGTCTCTATAGATTCCAAAGGCATGAATTTATTAGGGACAACATCATGCTACACACAAACATCCACAAAAATTCCTCCACCGACACAAAGGACAAGCACCAAGTGGATGCACTACAAGTAGGTGACATGGAATTTCTTACTAAGTTTGATTTTCTAAGGTGGATGGATGTAAAAGAGGAATTTGCAAGAGGGGTGTAAATTCACTCCTATACAGTAATTAAAGGAAATGCTAAGCTAGAATGGTAAATTACAAATTAATAGAAATTGGTAAGGAATTATAGAATAAGAATTGCAGGAACAAAAAGAAGAGAACTTATAGAATTTGTGCTCAGGAGGACAGAGTCACAACCAATAAGTTCCAACATGTTGTTTAGATGTCTATACATCACGTTGTCATCCATGTCAAATCAAGAGCTATAAACCATAAACTAGCAAGTACCCAATTCTTTGAACTTGGAAATGTGCACACAACAAGGATGAGGAAAAGTGTTGGGGCTATTTTGGGGATTGCCTATGTTAAACCCTTGTTTTGGTGTTTCCACCTCCATGGAAAACCAAATAGATAGAAAATAGACAAGATGTGTAATAAAATAGATGAGATGTGTGATAAAGACAAACCCGACTATGGAGGAGAACCTATATCATAAATGAGATAAATAAGAAAAAATAAAGAAATAA
>VDFB02171479.1:0-15401 GCA_007258455.2 Sequoia sempervirens
ATCTCATCCATCATAAACATCCTCTCTACATACCCATGATTCAGGATCAACAAAGGCACATACCTCAACATCCTCCATCTACACGTAATCCTCATAATCCTACCTCCATCACTCCACATCATCCATCTCTCACACCCATCCCATTGCTAATAAAACGCCTCTTGGTTGTGCTAAAGAAAAAATGCATCAATCTAAACAGCCACATGAATCAAAAGCTTCCCATGTCCCCTCTAAAAGACATGTTAAAGCAAAGCAAAATCAAATCCAAAATCCAAATCAAATTTGTACACCGCAAAGGCCCACCAAAGCAAAGATCAAAACCATGTGGATCCCAAAGAAAAAAGATGCAATGCCATCACATGAAAAATCAGTAAGAACATCCAAAGTTGCTAATCCACAAGCTAATCATACACCCCTTTCATCTCCTATGTCTGTTTTGGGTCCCTATGTCCTGAAATTCACCATTCCATCTCCTCCATTATCCCCACATCCTCCATCCCTTAATCCTCTTATCTTTTCACATCCACCACCACATGTGCCAATGTTGGTCCTGAACGCATCTCCCCATCACATATCCACCCCATCATTCCATCCATACCCTTCGCAACATCCCATCAATTATCCCATGTATCTCCCCTCTCAAATCCCCCTAATTCATCCTCTTGCATAAGATTGTACCAACATCCAATAGTCGGTTTGAACATGGGCTCTTACTACCTAGTATAGAACTTGATGCTTGATTCCTTCATCCATATCCTTATCGCTTGTCTTCTAAATCCCCTTATCAACATCCCTATCCTTACCCATTTTCATCCCCTTGCTATCCACAAAAATCCAAAAAAGTCCAAAAATCCACAAAAATTCAAAAATTCAAAAAAAATAAATAGTAAAGAGAAATAATTCGTCCAATGGTGAAAACTTGGCAAACAAGCACCTTGGATAAGTACCATGATGAAAACCTGGCAAACAGGCGTCATGCGTAAATCTCCATCTCCACTTGGGGGCAACTTCCTGATATGCATTCCCTTCATCCGCTATGCTTCTAGCTTTGCACCCATCTTCCTGTTATCCGTCCTCTTCATAAATCCCTCAATCCCTCCTATTTTCTGCATCCTACCATCATATCCCATTTATCTCCCATTCCCTCCATCCTTCTTGTGATCTTGATCAAAATTGGGGCACCTATCTATGCATGCTTTGGACACCTATTGGTATACATTCCCTTCATCCATGCTCTATCATATTGCTTGGTCACCCATCCTGTCCTCCTTCAGTTATCTCCTTTATCTTATCATCCACTCGTCTTACGACCCTCATGCCTCATCATATATGACATATCTAGAGTGGGGGCATCTGCTTCCTTTGTGACATAGTCCTGGAGAAATCATCTATCATAACAAAGATCCCTTCCATCTGCCCATCCTTGTCTCATATCCCTCTATCCTAGCATCCCTTTCATCTCCCAATCCTTTTGTCCCTATCCATCTATCATAGCATCCCTTCCATCTCCCCATCTATCCTAGCATCCCTTCCATCTCTCCATCTATCCTAGCATCCCTTTCATCTCCCAATCCTTATATTCCTATCCATCCAAACAATCCCTCCCATCCCCATCCCTATATCTCTATCCATTCTTTCCTCTTTATCCTCATCCCATCTCATCCCATCTCACAATCCCTTGTCATTGGTATCTGGCTATAGGCCTCCCCCCCATGCAACCCAATGCCATTTATCTCATCGTCATCACCCCTGCTTCTCTTGCACATCTTTCCAATCCCCTATCACTTTTCATCCCTCCTCTATCTATCATATCATCCTCCCAAGTCATTTTACTACTTTGGATAACTATCCCATCCCTAAGCTTTATATGATCGTCATCATCCAATCCAATCCAATAGGTCTATCCTATCTTGTCGTATCAGTCCCATCTTTTTATCTACTTATCCTATCATCATCCATCATCCTTTATCCATTGTTTGCCTTCGGTCTTGTCGAACTACGTTGCCCCTACGCTTTCACGTAGGCAAGGTCGATCATTTGATCCGCCCCCGGGGTTCCATCATCGATCTTCATTGTCCACTTTGCTCCTCTATCATCTATCATCGGTCTTTCTCCTTTTGTCTATCTTATCTTTACCATCCATCAAGGTCTCCATCTTGGTTAGTCATCCACCTTTCACTGAACTACGAGGGCTCTGCGCTTTCATGCCCTCGGGGTTCCATCATCGATCTTCATCATCGGTCTTTCTCCTTTTGTCTATCTTATCTTTACCATCCATCAAGGTCTCCATCTTGGTCAGTCATCCACCTTTCACTGAACTACGAGGGATCTGCACTTTCACGTAGGCAAGGCCAATCTTTGATCGGCCCCCAAGCCCCTAGGTCTTTAGGTGGCGTCAGTCTCATGACTTGTCTCTCTTGTGTCGTGTCGTCAAGCTATGCCCTCATCTGGCTGGTTCTTAACAAACGAGATCCGCTTGTATCATGAGATCCAATCGATTTTGAACATCTCACGTCATAACGATCTTTTAGTTTTGTATCCATCATCTTTGGTCTTAACAGGACGCATCCTTCCTAATAGACCTCATCAATCTCATCCATCCCCTTGATCCTATGGCAATGGACGTTTGAAATTGATTGTGATATTTTGATACTTTTGAATTTTGTTTATCATCTGAGCTCCCTATCATCACTTGTTAAGACCGCCATGATCCATCGTATTATGGTGTGTTTTGATTGGTCAACATAGGGGCATATCTTGCTTTTTTGTTTGCTTGTGTCTTCTTGGTTGTCCCATGTAGTACCCACCAAGATCCCCAAGGTCTTGTGTTATGCTGGGGCATCCTTTTGTGCTTATGGTTATCTCAATACTTGGCCCGATCAAGGTCCTTCATGACTTTGGGGTGTTGGGATAGCCTTCTTGTCTGTTGTGTTTTTTTCATGCATTAGACACTGATCCACCTTGGTTCCACATACCCTGACACTTGGTGTCTTCTGCTATAGCAAAAACCAGTGCTCCAAAGATGATAAATTGCATTTAGAATTGCATTTCATTTTCCATTTCATCATCTTCATTGTCCACTTTGCTCCTCTATTGTCTATCATCAGTCTTTCTCCTTTTGTCTATCCTATCTTTACCATCCATCAAGGTCTCCATCTTGGTCAGTCATCCACCTTTCACTGAACTACGAGGGCTCTGCGCTTTCACGCCCCCGGGGTTCCATCATCGATCTTCATCATCAGTCTTTCTCCTTTTGTCTATCCTATCTTTACCATCCATCAAGGTCTCCATCTTGGTCAGTCATCCACCTTTCATTGAACTATGAGGGCTCTGGGCTTTCACGTAGGCAAGGCCAATCTTTGATCGGCCCCCGAGCCCCTAGGTCTTTAGGTGGCGTCAGTCTCATGACTTGTCTCTCTTGTGTTGTGTCGTCAAGCTATGCCCTTATCTAGCCAGTTCTTCACAAATGAGATCCATTTGTATCAACAAATCCAATCAATTGTGAACATCCTGCGTCATAACAATCTTTTAGTGTCGTATCCATCATCTTTGGTCTCAACAGGATGCATCCTTCCTAACAGACCTCATCAATCCCATCCATCCCCTTGATCCTATGGCAAAGAACGTTTGACATTGATTGCGATCTTTTGATGCTTTTGGCTTTTGTTTATCATTTGAGCTCCCTATCATCCCTTGTCAAGGCCACCATAATCCATCGTATTATGGTGTGTTTTGATTGGTCAACATAGGGGCATATCTTGCTTTTTTGTTTGCTTGTGTCTTCTTGGTTGTCCCACGTAGTACCCACCAAGATCCCCGAGGTCTTGTGTTATGCTGGGGCATCCTTTTGTGCTTGTGGTTATCTCAATACCTGGCCCGACCAAGGTCTTAAGTGACTTTGGGGTGTTGGGATAACCTTCTTGTCCATTGTGTTTCATTGATCCATGCCAGTTCCATACCGCTGGTGTCTGTCTTTTCCATCGGTCTTCCATTCCATTCCATTTTATTTTCCATATCTATCATCTTCATATATCCATCCTATTTCCTACCATCCATCCATCTTCCATTCCATCCCTTTCCTTCCCTTCCCATCCATATCCACTTCCCCCATCCCCATCCTATTCCCCCTATTTTCCTAACCCCCCATCCTATTTTCCTATCCTCCCATCCTCCCATCCCTATTTTCCTCCCCATCCATTTTCCTGCCTTCCCGGTTGTCCATTCCATTCCGTCCCCCCAGATCCCGATCCATCCATCCATTCCATTCCATTCCATTCCTTCCATTCCCCCACTCTTCCTTCCATTCCAGTCCTGATCCATCCGGTCCCGTCCATCCGTTCCTCCATTCCTTCCATGTCCATTCCATTCCGTCCATTCCATTGTCCATTCCATTCCATTCCATTCCATTCCCCATCCTTGTCCATTTCCATTGATCCGTCCATTCCATCATCGTGCCCGTGGTCGGTGGCGCCCGCCTGAAGCAGGCGCCTCCAGCCCGGCCGCGAGAACAGCAGCACCGCCCGGTCTGCGAAGTGGCCGCCCGCCGCAGAGTGGTGCCTCCGGCCAAGCGCAAAGCCCCGGCGGCACCGCCCGTAAACGGCGCCAGCGTAAAGCTGGCGCCTCCGCTGGCGCAAAGCGGCGGCACCGTACTGAAACGGCGGCCCGCTGCCGCAGGGCAATAGTGCCGCCCCGCGCAAAGTGGCGCCTGCGCCCTGGGCAAAGTGGCGGCTCCGCCCCGCGCAGGGCGGCGGCTCCACCCGTCACAGAGCGGCGCCTCCGCCCGTCGCAGGGCGGTAGCTCTGCCCCGCACAGAGCGGTGGCTCCGCTTCGCCCCAGCTTTTTCCCTCCAATTTCCCGCTAAATTTGGACTTTTTTTCCAAATTGATTCCGACCCAGTTCATCATTTTTCCTAACGAACAAAACCCATGTCTTCGATTTTTCAAAATTAATTTTTGATTTTTACCCCGACACTTCCGGAGGCCATAACTTTTGACTCGTGTGTCCGTTTGAGCTGAAATTTGACGGGTAGTTGCGTTACGCGATAACGAGTTGATTTCCAATGATTTCTTTGAAAATTTTTGGAACCCATTTTGACCCATTTTCGGGGCCTCAAAGTTTCATCTTGACCCTCAAAATCCTAATTTAGTGTTTTTTCCAACATTTTGAAAAATTATTCACTCATAACTCAAAATGCATGTCTCGAATTTGGGATGTTAGTTGACAATTCATCCTATCTCACCAATGAGTATTTCTTGGAAAAAATTGGGACTCTCAAACATACGGCCCTGAGGTTTCCTAAAATGGCAAAATTTGACAATTTTTGAAAATTACCAAATTGGGAAAAATCTGATTGTCAACATCTTATCCCTTTTTAAACTTCGGAACTCAGTGTAGAATCAATCCAATCATATCCTTCAACAATTATAGTCTTCAATCCAATCCTCATTTTAGCTTTAATCTCATCCCAATCTGAGCTTAACCAAACCCCTCATCTGAGCTTTCGTCCATCTACAGTCCAAATCTTTCGATATCGAACCAAATCTTCAATCTCACATATCAGTCTTCTCCTTATCTATTCAATCTCGCAAAAATCACCTAATCAAATTCGTGGTCTTGTCCCCAGTCTTGTTACCAGCCTTGACCCATCATCATCATCATCATCATCCGTTAGTATAATTCCCTAGCCCTTTGGTGTTGTTTTGGGATGTATCCTCCCCTCATCAACAACACTTTCATCATCATCATCGGAAGTTATTCTTCCCTATCCTTTAGTGGTATTTTGGGATGTATCCTTCCCTCATCAACAACACTTTCATCATCATCATCGGGAGTTATTCTTCCCTATCCTTTAGTGGTATTTTGGGATGTATCCTTCCCTCATCAATACCACTCAGTGGGATGTATCCTTCCCTATCCTTGTGGTGTTTTGGGATGTATCCTTCCCTCATCAATACCACTCAATGGGATGTATCCTTCCCTATCCTCGTGTTGTTTTGAGATCCTTCATTCCCTCATTGACAACACTCCATCCATCACCAACCCATTTTGGCTTGTACCTTGACTGGGGCAACATCACCTTTTTTCCTCAAATCCATTTGTGCTTCATCCATATCCCTATCACTCCTTCTCTTTTACCCATCACCTTGCATCATCTTACTCATCTCCCCTTGCATCACATCATCTATTTCGAGAGCCCACCCGTGTTCTCTTCAACCTGCATGTCCTCTCGAGGGGGCATCCTTAATCCATACTCTTCATCTTCACCCCCATCGTCTTCCTTCCTAGTCATCCCTTTGATGACTGGGGCATCTTTTCCAATCTAACCATCTTCTTCTAGGTTCTATATTTTAATATTCTTTGAAATGATGCTACTTTGTAACACCATCTCAAAGAGGGGAAAATAGACATCCAAATTTGGACACTTAATTTATCCAAATTTATCACTTTTCATCTAAACATCCTCTTATCAGGAGTTAATTAAGTAATATTACTATTATTTAATTATCTTTAATTCTTCTAAATCCCTAAGGTATTTAGTTAATAATTAAATACCTTACCCTCTTTAATCCTCCTTTCATCAAATAAATTAAATAACTATTACATTTATTTAATTCCTCACATGTCATTTTCATCTAATCCTAATCCATCTCCTAATCTCTTCATTAAGGATGTGCACATGCCTAATCCTTGATTAGGATGTGTCACATCCTCCAACTTTTACAAGTTGGCTTCTAATCCTCATTTATCTTTTACTGATTGTTAAAGCCTAATCATTCTCCAAGGAATTTTTAATTCCTTTTTATTCCTTCTTTTTATGTGAATTTTTAATTCACATTCCATCCTTTCCAAGGCTTCTAGAACCTTGGACTTGTCACAATCTCCACATGTGACCAACCTTGGACTTGTCACAATCTCCACATGTGACCAAGTCCCACCTTTGGAGCCCACCTTTTATCCTCTAGATCATCCTATGAATGTGAATTTTTAATTCACATTTATATCCCCAACCACCTTTCCTTTCCCATGTAGATTTTTGAGGAATTCCAAAATTTCTCAAATGTCTCTTTCACTCCCACTTGGGGACAAGAAATCCCTTTTTGTGGAAATCTCTCTCACTCCCCCAAGGTGCATGTCTTTTCCACCTCATGTACCTTTTTGACACCTCATCTCCATCTCACATCCTCTTGTCCACTTCACCCTCCACATGTCAAGATGTGAGGGCTTGTGGGTTCTCAACCCACCATAGCCCTTCATCTTGGCCTTGTTGGAGCAATCTTGACCATTGAATTCTCTAGAGAATTCAAATTCTCTTATAAATACCCCCTCCTCAAGGGCATTTAAAAAAGAACACTTCTTCATTTGAGCAACCTTATGCTGCTAATTTTCCTTCTCAACACTTTGCATTTTGATAACTACATGTTGTCCATTTGAATCCTCAAGACTTTTTAATCATTCAACCATCTTTGTTCATCATCTTTCATATTGAATCTTGCATATAGTCATTCAAACCATCATCTAAGGAGCACACAACCAATCCAAGCAAGGGCCAATCAAGGAGGTATCAACAACAAGGGAGGTAAAAGTGTTTGTGTTTCATTTTATTTGCATTCCTTTTCGTTGAACCACTCTTTGGCTAATCTTGAGGTGTCCTTGATATTTTGTCATTTCCCTCTCTTAGTTGTTTTGCACATTTAGAGCAGTAGAAATATCAAGGCATACAATACTAACATAGGATCAAGCTATGATGCAGATGCAGATGGGTGATAGAAGGATCAATGAAGTGTAATGGGTGGATGTGATGGAAAGAAATGGTAGGTGATGCAGAACAAGCCAAAGAGATCTTGGTGGATGGAAAGTTATTATTTACACAAGGAACTTGATTGCCACGTTTTCACCAAGGTACTTGCCCAAAGTGGTTTTCACTAGAGGACAATTTTTTTCTTTACTGGTTTCAATCTTTTTTATGATTTTTTTGGATTTATACCTAGCAAGCTTAGGCTTAAATTTTTTTGAGATGGCAGCTATTAATGAGCTCCTATAGAGGCTCACCTTCAAGTGTGGATAGCTTATATGCTCCTGACTTGTAACTTGTCATGACGACAAAGGGTCCCAACTAGTTGGGTTCAAATTCACCCTTGTCATCTAGATTTGGTACATTCTTCTAATTTTCTTTCAACACGAGCTCTCCAACTTGAAATGCTAGCTCTTAATCTTCTTATTATAGCTTTGCTTGAGATGGTTCTAATAGACTTATAGATGGGTCAAAACATCCATCTTCCGCTCATCTAGTAGTTATAGCTCGTTCAACCGTGAGACCTGATATTCTTCATCTGTAATGAGATTTTGCAAATGATATTCTTAAGGATGGGAGCTTGATCTTAATGGGAAGGATGGATTCTTATCCATAGACTAGGGAGAAGGGTGTTGCAACTGTAGGTGTGTGAATACTTGTTCGATAGGCCCATAAGGCATGATTCAACTATAGGTTCCAATTGTGATCAGCTTCATTGATTTTTTTCTTAAGGATTTTTAGGATGGTTTTATTAGAAGCCTCATCTTGGCCATTACCCTAGCAGTAGTATAGAGTGGAGAAGTGATGTTAGATGTTGAATTTTTGTAATAGCTCATGAACATCCTGGTTCTTGAAAGGTGTCCTGTTATTTGAGATAAGGGATTGAGGAACACCATAATGACAAATAAGGTAGTTGAGGATGAACTTGGATATCTACTTTCATGTGATATAGGCCATGGGGATGGATTCTACCAATTTTGTGAAGTAATTTGTGGCAGTGATAATGAACTTGTGTCCATTAGATAAAGTGGGTGTGATTTTTCTGATGAGATCGAGCCCCCATTGTGAAAAGGGCCAAGGTGTTATAATTGGTTGGAGCTCTTGAGCTAGTGTGTGAATGAGGTCTCCATGCTGTTGAGATTGGAAACATCTTCAGACATAGTAATGAGCTTCCTTCTCCATCGTAGGCTAGTAGTACCCAATCCTCAGTAGTTTCTTGGCCAAGTTCATACCACTAGAATGTGAACCACAAATACCATCGTGTACCTTAGTTAAAGGAATCAAAGCTTCCTTAGGGTTAAGGCATCGCAAAAGCGTTCCTTTGATACTTCTACGGTACAGGGTGTCACTTAAGATAACAAAACAAGATTACTTCTAAATAAATGTTCTTTTGAGGTTTGGGGTGATGTTAGAAGGGATGAATCCTATTTTTAGGTAGGTGAATATTTCATGGTACCAAGGGTCACTACCTGACCAATGATTTTGCACACAAACTTATATTCTAGTACCTCAAAAGCTGGTATGAGAAGTTGTTCTACCAGGAATTCATGTTTAGGGACGTTGTGTGAGATATCCAATAATGATCCAATTATTTCCATAACATCAATTGCTTTGTTGCTTACCCTTGTTATTTGCTCAAATGTGATGTTGATGAAGAATTCCTTGAGATCCTCCACCAATTTCTTGTACGGGGTAAGATTTTCATCCTTTGTTTGGTATTCATCATTGACCTGGTTGATAATTAACTGTGAATCTCCATAAACCTTAAGTACCATGATTTGTCACTGTACTACAATTTAAAAACCTATGACTAGAGACTCGTACCCTTCAATAATATTGGTGCATGGAAAAGATAGCTTATATGAATTTAGGATACAATCTCCTTGTGGTGTGATGAAGAAGACTCATACTCCTGACCCATGTTGATTATATGACCTTTCTAAGTACACCTTCCAATGGTCTACTACACTGAGATTGAAAATGGACTCATCTAGAAACTCTAATACTAGGGGGTTCTCTAAATATATAGGTGCTTCTACCAATTGATCTATGATTACCTATCCCTTGATATCTTTTTGTTCTACATACTCAATGTCATATTCTGTCAATATCATGAAACACTTATCCATTGACTCTGTGAGTGTTGCTTTAGAAAGTAGATACTTGAGGGGGTCTATCTTGGTGATGAGCTTTATTTGATGACCAAGCATGTAGTGTCTGAATTTTTGTGCAAAAAATAATACTGCAAGGAAAGATTTTTTAATGAATGTGTAATTTAGCTCGTGTCCCACCATGGTCCTACTAATATAGTAAATGTCTCTTTCTTTCCCTATTTCATCATATTGTGCTAGAAGAGCACTGAGGACTACCATTTCCACTGATATGTACAAGATCAATGGTTTGTTCTGGATTGGTGGCATTAGGACTGGTAGTGTTAGCATGTATTCCTTGATTTTATTGAATGCTTGATCACATTTCTCGTCCCACTTATATGTTACCCCCTTGTAGAGTAGATGAGTATATGGGACAAATTTATTTTCTAACTATGCTATGAATCTATGAAATTGATTGGAGCCTTCCCTGTAAGCCCCTTAACTGCTTCAATGTCTATGAAGATTGCATTTCAAGAATTGCTTTGAATTTGTTAGGGTCTATCTCAATTCCCCTCATTGATACAATATACCCTACAATTTTTCTTGATTGCATACCAAAGAAACATTTCCTAGGATTGAGTCATAATTTATATTCTTCCAATCTATAAAAAATAGAACCTAGTGCTTATATGTGGTCCTGATGCTTCCTTGATTTGGCTAGTATGTTGTCCACATAGTCTTCTATAGATTTTTGGATCATGTCAAGAAAAATTAAAGTCATAGCCCTTTGGTATGTAGCTCCCACATTCTTTAACCTGAATGGCATCATGTTCCAATAATAGGTACCTCATGGACAAGTGAAAGCTATCTTATGTTGATCATCCTTTTCTATCATAATCTGATTGTATCCTAAAATCCCATCCATTAATGATAGCATCTTGTTTCCCATTTGTATATCTACAATCATTTGTATGTTGGGAAGAGGGAAATCATCCTTAGGGAATGCTTTGGTTAGGTCCCTAAATTCAGTGTAGATTCAGATGCCCCTAGTGGGCTTAGAAACTAGTACAAGCTTGGAAACCTATTCAAGATAATTAATAGGTTGCATGAAGCTAGTGCCAGGAAATTTCTGCAACTCAAGTTTGACCAATAATGTGATCTACAGATGCATCTTTCTTAATTTATGTTTTACTAGTTTTTCCTCTAGATAGACTACTAGATGATGGACTACTACCTCTGGATCAAGGCCTAGCATATCAGCATAGGTCCATGCAAAATTTTCTTTCCTTTCTTTCAGAAATGCAACTATAATTTCTTGTTCCTCGGTCAAAAGTGACTTTGCGTAGAAAGTGATGTGTGGTGTTTCTTTAGTTCCTAGATTGACTGGGTTACACTTTTTTGCCAATACTACTAATTTTTCCTTATGGATGGCACTAAGGGGAAGATTGAATCCCTCATCCTTTGGCACCTGAGATAGGTTTTCACCATTGGATATGCCCTTTCTTTTTACTATTTTTGGGTCAGAAAGTGCCACAATGTGATTTTCACTTAAAGAACTAGACGTTACTCTTAGTTTTTCAATTTTGTGACTAAGAGATTCAATTGTTTACTCATAGCATGCATGTTTTTCCAGCTCAATATCAAACTTGATTTGTGATCCCCATATTGTAGAGTATCCCTTAGTCCCATAAATTCTAAGAGATCCTCGTCATTTTCAAATGTGTCTAAGATCAGTGGTCCTCATTGGTCATAGTTGATGAGCTGGGGTAATCAAGTTTCAGTTCAATGGTTTGGTTACTTGATTCAAAAGACATGGTTTTGATCATAAAAAGGGAGGAGTCCTCAAATAACATGGGTGAATCAGAGATAGGGTCCTCAAAAGGATAAGTAATCGATATGGGTATCGTCGGGGAAGCTTTGATTTTTTTAACTATAGCACCCTTGCCAAGTATGGTTAGCCTCATAGGGGTACATCCAAGGCCAAGATTCTTAGGGTGCTTCTCAAGAACAATGGGTTCAAACAAACCGTTGTCATTTTTCCCAAGCTTCTCATTTTTGTTATAGCCCTAGTTAAACATTAATTGAATACCTTTGTTGCTTTCTTCCATGGGGAGATCTGGCATGGGCCTTTCATCTTGATATAATAGGCTTGATACATATTTTTCATCTACCACTTCTTTGCTTAGGTCTCCCCACTTTTTGAAGGTGGTAGCTTCTGCTTTGAAGGTCTAAGATGTGTCAATTTGTTGTGGTTTCCCATGAGATGTAGGAGATTGAGGTAACTCTCCTATCACAAAGGCACTCTTTTTCACTTTATAGTCCCCACATCCATGATCTTGGATAATAACCTTAACATCTAGGATGTTTAGAATAGGTGTCTTTGTCTTAGAAGTGGAGGCTAAGGTGGATTGGTCAATATAAGGAAATTTGGGTCCTTCATCAATTTTTTGGGACTTGGGGGATCTTATAATATTTGGCCTCCATATTTTTGCAATAATAAAAAGGCTTAGGGTTAGCATGGATTGTGACTTCTTGGTATTGATAAGGGAATTTGACACATTGATGGAATGTGGATGCGGAAACTTGCATGCCATGGATCCATGGGTGCCCTAAGAGGATATTATAGGGGAGTTCAAGGTCAAGTACTTGGCAAGTTGTCTCCATGATTGTTGGCCTTACTTGAATAGGGAGTTGAATTGTTTCTTGAGACGCCCTTTCTTGATCATCATAAGCCCTGATAGTGATACCTTTTCCTTTCTCAATGACATCTTTTGAGAATCCTAGATTCTTTATTAGTTCTATAGTACAAATATTCAAACCCGCACCTCCATCCACCAGGACTCGTTTGACTTTGTTCTTGTGGACTAGGACTTCAAGATGGAGTGCACGATTGTGAAATGGTTGGGTTGGGAGATCCTACTTAGAGAATGTGAGGAGATGTGGTGTAGTAATATGTCTAATCATAGCTTGGAACTGGTCTGCATCAAGATCTATGGGGACAAAATATGTGACCAATGCCTTTTCTAGGATGTCCCTATGTGTGAGCGAGATTCTTAACAACTGCATGATGGAGATCTGAGTAGGGGTCTTTTTCAATTGATCTAGGACATTATAACCATTAGGGATTGAATTTGGATTTATGGCAGGTGCTTTGGGTGGTGGTGAAGGTCCTGTAATGATAATTTTTCCACCACCTGTGGTGACTCCACACTCAACTCTAGGTCCTTTGATGTTGACAACTATTACCCATTCATTAAAAGAGGCAACAAAATGTTCATAGATATGGTTCACATTGTTGTAACTCTTTCCTTTACCATTTTTGTTTCCTTTATTATGGTCTGGCATCAGATTCATGTATATTTTAAGATCTTGATTCCCAGCTGGTTGTTCAATGGTTATGGTCCAATCATTAATGTGATTTTGGATCAGATTCTTGAGTCTCATACAACTAGTTGTCGTGTGTCCAAGTTTATTTTGTGAAAGTCACAAAGGTGCTTCTCATTATACCATTGTGGTTTAACTTGAGCCTCTTGATAATTTTCATAAATGGGGATTTTGATGAAATTTCCTTCTACAAGTTGTTGCATGACATATTTGATTAGTTCCCCTAGTGGTGTGCATTTTTGTTTAGGGAGATATCTATTTCTTGGGTTTGGTCCCCCTTGAGCATTTAGGTTATTGACGATTTGATTGTTGGGTTGTTGTTGTGATGATGGGTTGATTTGTGGTTTTTGATATGTTTGTTGTTGTGTATTCTTCCTTGGGGTGCTGATAACAACTTTGACATCATTGACACCATTGTTGGTGACATTTTTGTTCTTTTCCCACATGCGAGGTTTGTCATTGTAACTTGTTGATGGGTAAAATCACAAAGTTGTGTCAAAAATCAATTTAAATATTTCTAACTAAAAATCAATTTTGGTCAAACATATGATCTAGTAAGATTCATTCTAGCTAAGTTAGATACTTCCACAGCTTTTTAAACTAAAGTTTTTGGCTAAAAATAAATGGAGTGCTACTTTGAGTCCAATTTACCAAAAAATAAAATTATTTTAAAAACTTGAAGTTTCAATAACTTCTACAAATTATGTAAATTTTTTTTTTTACAAAATATAAAAAATACCCTTTTGTAGATCACTAACTGTAGTTTTCCAAAATATATTTACTTTAATAGTTTAATTATTATTTATATTTCATTTTTTATTTTTACTAAAAGTAGGTTATCAACACAAAATATTTGGTTGATTACCATGCCAAGGAAAAATACTAAAACTTATTAAAAATAAATAAAATATGATGCATTAGATAAAAGAATCTATTTCAAGATGGTATAATTTTTTTTCTATTTTAAATAAATATTTAATATGAAAGTTGATGTCTAATGGAAACATTTTTTTTATTCACAAACATTTTAATATTTATTTTAAAATATATATTTATCAAAATTGGAAAAAAATATATCCATGCACTAAAGTTTCAAGTTATGAATAAACAAAAAAAAGTTGAAAGAAAAAAAAAATTACTATAAAAAGTTTGACATCTCATGCAACTTCATCTTTTAGCATTTTATCAACAACTAAATTATAGTGCTAATTTATTAAAAACTAGTTTAAATTTATTTTTATTTATTTTTAAATAAAAAGATAAAATATATTTAAAAATATATATTTTACTAGTTTACATCATTTCAAAATTCAAAACATATATGTCACTTTTTAGTGATTCAAGTTTAAAAGTTAGATTAGTGTTGGTCATTTCCTTTATAAAGTGTGACACAACTTTGTGATTTTACACTGGTGGCCAATTATCTTGTTATGTGGGTGTGCCCTCTTGTGCTATAAGGGCTCTTTCGATGTTGAGCGCTTTGAGAATCAATTGGTCATAGGTTGATATGCATTGCATTTTCAAATGAAAAGACAAGGTCCCTTGAAGGTTGGAGATGATAGTCCCAATTTTTTGTTCTTCAGGCATAGCCCATTTTCTCTTATTGGCCTTCACTTTCCATTGTTGCAAGAAGGATGCAAATGTTTCTCACTTGTTTTGTTTTAAGTTAGATAGTTCTTCCAATCTCACTTCCACACCTATGTTAAATGAATAATTATGTATGAATAAGTCCACAATTTCTTGAGACTTTTTAATTATGGGGGAAGGTAGGAGAACCATTCCATTGTTGGACCTAGCAAACTTCAAGGGAAGAGTCACATCAAATAGGAATCATCATATACAAATTCCATATAGTGTACATGGAATTCCCTGATGTGATCTCCAGGATTGCCAGTCCCATGGTATTTTTCAAGTTTTGCTATCTCAAATCCTTATGGGAATGGAACCATTGCAATACTTCTATCACATGGATAGGGGCACAAATTCCCTTGTGATTTCATTGTATTTCCTAATTGTATGTCTAACACTTGTTGTGAGAGCTATTTAATTTGTGTGGACAAATAATTTTGTGGATTAAGTGGTGGGATGTATGTATTTTGGGGTGATATGTCTGTTTGGGCAATAGGTGGGAT